>JAEIIU010051551.1:3471-30134 GCA_018874675.1 Drosophila baimaii
GCGATAAAATTATATGCAATATAATATAACGGAACGCTAAACATTTGTTATCATCTGGGCTGTAAAAACTAATTATAAACATAGCGGACGCGCAAATGGTTGGACAAAGGGAAAAATGAAGATTGAATAATGAATAAAATAAGCTAAAAACAAGATTTAAAATAATATTAAAAGAAAACGTGTATAGTTGATTAGATGAACTAGAGTTTGCTGAAGTAATACATACATTTACGAGGCTTGATTTGATTTCTTTAATAATAACCTCGAGTTTCAAGCATTCTTAGCTTACATTCCGTAAACGATAACCCCTCATTACCTATTCTATTATGATCCCTAAGTAATATGGAACCAATTCAGCCGCTGGGAGTTCTACAAACTTTGGCCAAGCGACTAGACTCACCTTTTCCGGCATTTAGCACTGTTGTTAATACTGTTACCTCAGCCTAACGGCTTTCCTCGCCTGACTTGACACTTTTCACCTGTCTGTCGCTCGTTCGATGACTGCGGGCGCCCTGTACAGTCGGCCCTCGTGAAGGTGCGCCAAGTGCTCGCTACATGAGTGAGTAATCAAGTTTCCGAATAATTCTCGGGGGAGCTCCGGCTCACATGTGGGAAAGGAGAAGAAACGTAACGAAACGCAAGAGCTGGCGCGGAGATTTGTTTGTTTTTAATTAGTTTGGTTGGTCGTTGGTTAAAGCGTAACGGTGAATGCTCTTAATGACTCTCCCTCCATGCCATAATATAATATTATTTCTTATTCTTATTCTATTCCGCGCTTCCTCCGCGTTCTTGTCAACTGCGTGGCCCCTGTCTCTCTGGGGTTTGTCGCCTCGAAATGAAATGCACTTTTAGTTCCGCAAATGGGGGGAGAGGGAGCTCAGCTCTACGCAGGTTGGTCTCCCTCCAGGTGGTGGTTCTGAATAGTACCCCCTATATTACGAGAGACTTGGCTTATAAAGAGTGTATAAAGTGGTCATGCTCCAGTAAGACCTTGGTAGCTGGCGCCGTTAGAGCGATTACGAATACGATTACGAAACTGCAAAAACGCTGCACGGACAGAGATTCTCTCTCCTGTATTTCGTATTCCATATTCATGTCTTAATAGCCAGAGGCAATTTAATTAATTAATCATACAATTAGCGGCAACGTTACATTGTTGCAGCCATTCAACGCCTCTGTGCGTTTACACGGGAGATGAGATAGAAAAAGGCTCATTAAAAGAATGGTTTTAAATGCTGTTTCTTTGGTTGTGAATATTGGGGATTTGTAATGATTTAATAGTTCAGATTTATTGGGAAATATTTGCTTTTGCTGTGTAACTAAAAAATAAATCGTAGTTTTCTATATTTATCTATATTATTTAGTTGATTTCTTACCTCTACTTCCTCTTCACCCAGAGCCTACTGAACTGCCCGTTCTGTTTATATTTATATTAGTTATGCGATTGCTTTCTTTTTGGGCAGGCAGAGAAAGAAGATTGCATAAATTTGCACACAGATACTGGCAAATTGAGGCATCAATTATGACATCTTAGCGGTATTCGAGGCTCGTATAATGCGGCTGCCAATTGGCCACCACTTTCGAAAAATAAATAAATAATAAGAAATGCTGCCACCTTTTGATGGGCGACGGCTGCATTGTCCGGATGATTCAATGAGCGGCGACGAGCTCTTCTAGTTTCCGATGCGTTCGGAATGGACACTTTCCATTTCACCGTCATTCCGAGATAACCATCAATGGGAATTGACATCGATGCTGGGGCCTCACCTGTGAGCTCCGCTCCTTTTACACCTGTCGCATTTCACTTTCTTCGACACTCTGTCGACGGCGGCGGCGGCGGCTTTATGATTGAAAGTGGCTGTGAATCTTAATCTGGCCAAAAATCGCCGAGCTGCCAGATATATCGGCGGAGACAATGGGTTAAACGTGCCAGCGGGTTAATGGCCGACTTCCGTTAGACGCTTCTGCGGATGGCTACCGACGACCAAGTGCCCAAGTGTCCAACTGTCCAAGATCAAATTCTCATCAATCATTCTTTGACGCTTTTTCGTCCGGCAATTTCACCGATAGAGAAAATCGGCTAATGCGAGAAATTTAATCAACTTATGCGTGGCCGGCCGGCGACGTCTTAATACTTAATGCTTAAAAAAACCAAAAAAAAAAAAACGTTAAAACTCTTTGCTAGTATGAGTGCATGAGTGTGCACTGTGCCAGTAATATTTTTGTTTTATTTCTGTATTTTTCGTTTACTTCTTTCACGCGGCGGCTCTGAGAGACGCAAGTCAATTTATTCTTTCTTTCTCCGAACAAAAAACACGACAGCAGAGGGGGAAAGAATAGCATTAAAGAAGGGGAAATAAACAAATAATATATACATAAAATATATACTATTTATATCAATTTCTTAGGGTATTAAAGTGTGTTTTTATAAGTGAAATATATGATTTAATTTGCCTGAAGTTGATGTATGTATACTTTCATAAACAAATTATAAATGTTTCGATTTTAAAGGAATACGAGATTTTAGTATTAATTAATAATAGATTGAAAGAGAACTGAACTTGTATTTATTTCCTATTTTGCTTTTCAAAGTTCTAGAGTTCATTTTGGGTTAAAATTGTCTAAATATGCAAAATTACAATGAAAAATAAATACGATTTTAAATATTCTAGTAAAGGAAACCCTGTATTTCCCATAGATTTCCTTAAATTCATTTCTTTCGATTTTTAAAAGTTTTTTTTAAGAAACAAATTACAGGAAAACTAAAAGAAATATCATCGAATTCACCGCCACTGTGAGTACATACTGGGGAGACGCGCACACGTTGCCAGTTTTGGCTTTGGCCGTCTCCGCCGGGCCTGGCCCCTCCTCGTCTCCCATTTCCATGCCTCCTCGTGCCATCGTAGCTCCGCGCATGCGCATCTGGGTCAAAGCTGGTGGCTATGGCTGTGGCCATACGATGACGACGGCGATGGCGCTGGCTCCCCAAGCGTTCTAGCCGTCGTCTTGGGTAGAGAGTGGAGGGCACCTGAATTCCCCGCGGAGCCCAGCCCAGCCATTTCTACGCGTATCTGGGGGCATGTGTATGCTAGATCGCTAATTGCACGGGTTCTCTTCAATTTGCCTCTTTTTCTGCTAGTTTGAGCGCGTTTTTGGCGGTACATTTTTATTAGGCAAATGGGTTTCCGTTCCAATTCAATGGGAAGTGGCGGCGATGATAGAGATTCCGTTAAGTTAATGGCGGTTACCTAGCCAGGAAAAGGCGATCACAGAACTATTACCAAAGATTTATGTCAGTTCGACAATTTACCTTTACTTTACCTGGAAATCACCAAGAAAAACTGGGTGAATCTTTGGTTTTTATTGTTAAACAATTAGAGGGTTTTTCCAGTTACATTTCTGCTTTCCCCAGACCCTTAGCCCAGCCTCCATTAATCACAGATTTTGCATAATCCCAACCATTAGCTTTGTGTTCGACTTTTGATGACCCAACAAAAACGAGGCTTCGCTTCCGAAGACCTGATTATCATTCCAATTAGTTTCTCTGTCTCGCCACCGCCGCCGCCATCGTCAAGACATTCCTAAAAATAACAGAACTTTTACTTTTGCGATCTGAAAAAGCTCAGACTCGGGGCTGCAGAGACCCGAGACCCGAGACTTGAGACCTCTTGAGGCCATCGCTTCCATCTTCTATTTTTACCCACGTTTCTCTGCGTCTCTGAACTCTGCTTTTGATACCAAGTATCATATATTGTGTGCGACTCTATAAACACCGCGATCTTACATGTGTATATGACGGCGGAACAAGCCATAACCCAGCCCCAGCCCCAGCCCCATCTCCATCTGCAGCTCCATCACATCTCATCCCAGCTAGCTGGCTGGGGAACTGGTTTCCATCCCACTCCAGTCCCATCTGCTGTGTACTTAAGCCATTCGTGGTGCTCGGGAGTGGGGAGTTCTTCTCCGCCAGAGAAGAAGTGAAAATTCCAAATTTGTAGGGCTCAGACCAGTGAGCGTATCAAAGTGTCGGGGAATTCTCTAATTAAACTTTGGGGCTTGTGTCTCTCGCAGAGCTTTCGCTTTTTATGACTGGCCAGCGAAGAAAGGTCCAGTTTTTTCCTTCTTTTTATGCGGGGGTTCAATTAATTATGAATCTTGTGAGTGATACCTTCATTCATTGAGGAGAAGCTTGGCTTTGGGCTTTTTATGGGCATAACAAATGTCTCGATATACTGGGAAAACAGTCATAAAAGGAAGAGATGTTTGCGGAAGGAAAGAAAGGTTTTTCTCAGGAATGTTTGATCTGAAACCAAGTCGAAATTGAGCCTAGAAAGTATTACAGATATGTTAGTTTTTATAAGAGACCTATTAGGAATGACAAAATGTAAATAACTTTAATAAGTAACTTAATTTGGTAAATAAAATAAACTATCAAGAAGTCAGGCCAAAATATCTTTAAGTATTGTTATATTTGATCAATTCTGGGGAGAAAAGTCTTATAAATTCATTAATTCCTAACATATTTACCCAAGATTAGAATATTTTTTTGTGGTGTAAAATCTCTTTTGCGGAGATTGAAAAATGCAAATCAAACCGGTTAACGGCCTGCACATCTCATAGCTATTGTTTGCTGTTCTTTTTCCTCTTTTTCCTTTGGCGAAAAGTGAGAATTTTCGTTTGGCTAATGGGCTGGAAACAGGATTAGCCGGTTCTCCGGCATGCTGGCCCATTAGTGGACTTTTCACAGCCCGATCCCGATCCCGGTTCCGACCGCAGTCCAAGAACGGATCACTCAGCGGAGTGGGCCCGAAAGAAAGCAAACTCTCTTCTGTGTGCATGTGTCGCCGTCCAAAACGAAAGTGAAGCAAAAGCCCGCGCTAACAATGATCCCCCGAATATGTTTTCTTGATTTCAGAACCCGAGATCGGAGTTGGAGTGGAGAGTGACGTGACCCAAAGATGGACACCGTTTATGGGACCAAGAAGTACTTCCAGAGTCTGTCCGGCGTCAGTGATATATACAGGGCCCAGACATGTCGGCAAATGGTGAGTAATCCCGCCATCGTTTATCACCTGGATGGGACAATAGACCCCGACAGTTATACAATGCCGATGAATCTGATTAGAGTCTCGCGTCGAGTCGAGTCCGGGGAGTCTGGGGAGTGAATAGAATTGGGGCCAGAAATCTCTTTGTAAATAGAATTGTTACATCAACGCGAGTCGGGGTTTCGTTATCTCCTTTTGTTATTTTTTTGTGTTACAAAGAACGCAGCTTGCATATTTATTTATTCGTTTGCCTATTTGCTTGGGCCTGCCGAGAGCCGCGGCTCCGGGAACCCGGCTCGATGTTTGCATTCCTCGTTCACAGAGAAAGACACTAAACATAGGTACGAGCGAGCAAACTAACCGAGCGGCAGTTCGTTCGCTCGCTCGTTCGTTGGTTCTAAAAGGTGAATGACTTTCTCTGGCTGCGAAGAAAGAAGCGACCAAGAAGAGGCGGCGAGCGAAGAAAGAGCGGAAGAGAACGCAACGCAGAAGAGTCGGCAAGCCAGCGGGGAGTTAACGGAAGAGAAGAGGTGGCTTCAAGGGAAATGGCCTGCAGCTAACGAATGTTAAATGGTAATCAAGAAACAATCAAAACATTCCCACAGAAGCCCTCAGGAAGCGCCCTGGGCAAGTGCACTCTCCCCACACACACACACACACACACACAGTTGGGGTTAAGTTAATAATAGCTTACAAATCAGTGAGGCTTCCCAATTAAAACTCTTGATTGCTTTTGAAATAACTATTGGGTTCCAACCAGTGAAGAATTTTAATTACTTGTCCATATTGTCAGCTTTTTCCATATCAAAGTCAATGTCAAAATCAAAAGACTTAGGCAACAAACTTGTTTATGGCAGCTCCGTAATGCTACTAAGCTTGCTATAAAAAAAGCCATAAAGAAGATCAAACCGAACTAGTTATTACACTATTATGAAGTATTCTTGCGTTTAGTGTAAGATTTGTTTAATTCTCTAAAGGCAGCTCCTTGGCTTCCTCTATAAATGCATTTGTTTATTTAATTTAATTAAAAAAGAACCTGTAAAATGCTAATCACCTGCCTGTGAACCTGTTGATGCTCGTTGGGTTCTGACCAGGTGCATGACTCTCAGACTGTGTACCCTGCTAATTAAATGCGTTTTCCCAGCAACAAGTGCTGCTAATGAGATGCATTAACAAATCATGACAAGTTGGAAGTGAGATTCTCTGACATAACCCCTGGGAAAGCTGGGAAAGTTTTCGGGGGAAGCTTGCGGTTCTCGGCTATCTCCGCAAATTGAGTTCAAAGCGGGGCCCGTTAGATGCTAACTTCCGTAATCTAGAACCCAGATTGGGCACTGGGGGGCTAAGTTGCGAAAGAAAGTGGCCAAAGGGTCGTGAATCGAGAATCGAGAAAGTTGTGCGACTTCCAGCAGCTCGAGGCCAATTATCTAATTAGTGGCCATCGGGATCAGATCGATCTGGCTGGCACACTTTGGAAACCCAGTTAAGAACATCTGTCATCTTGTCACCTTGCAGAGTGCGGACTACACATACCAGAACACCGTGGGCCGGAGGTCACAGCTGGGGGCGTACTATCACATGAACAAGCAGCCCTCGTACACGAACGACCACAGTGTGAACAGCCAGTACGGGTACAACACGTGGGGCATCTGGCGGGATGGTCGGAACATTGCCCCGTCCACGTTCTCGGCCAAGACGCACACCCAGTACCCGAAGAACCGCTCCTTCTCCATCATCCTGACCACGGCTGCCTTTATAGTCCTGCTGGCCGTCATCTCCATAGCCGGCCTGGCCTTCTACTTTAGCTCCATCAAGACCAACCTGGAGGATCGTAAGAGAGAGCTCAATGGGGGACTTCTTAGAACTCGGCAGTAACTGAATTCCCTTCTTCCCAGCTGTCATGGGCTTCGAGGGCTCCTTCCGCATCGCCAAGGGGGATCTCTTCTCCACGGGCCTCAAGTACAACCACACCACGACCTACAAGCAGAAGATCGACTTCTACAAGCGCTTTGTGGAGCGCTCCATGATGGACAATGGCCTGACGCCGCTGCGCACCGATGTTTGGGGCTTCGGCGAGGGTCCGTTGATAAAGGTCTCGTTCCGGGTGTTCCTCGATGTCCGTAAACTGCCGCAGTAAGTTAGCTCCTCTCCTTCTCCTTAATAGGTTTATTATATCCCATTTTTGTAGGAACATTCTCAGCGTGGAGGAGTACATCAAGGAGTCGCTGTTCCTGGAGACCTCCGCCAACAAGTCACTGTATCGCTCGTTGAGGCTGGACACCGAATCGGTGGAGATCAAGCGGATTATGGATGAGCAGGTGGTGCGATCCGCAGCTATACTCAAGGAAGCAGTAAGAGAAACGCCCCTTTAACCCAGATTCCTTATAATAAAAGCCCAATCTTCAACAGCAGACGGTGCCCACTAGTCAAACCCAACTGGAGAAGCGACTCATGAAGAAGGGCAGCACGCCGGCACCGTCAGCACTTCACCCCAAGCCTCCTACAACGCCCAAGCCGAAGAATCCCCTGGTGCGCACCCACGCCGCCGACGAGGAGCCCGACATCGATGTGGAGAACGCACCGGTTATCCAGGGTTCCTTCGAGGGTTCCTTTGAGATCACCAAGACGGATGCGGACATAGCCCGCAAGAAGACGCCGCCAACGAGGGCTTACCAGACCAGCAGTAGCAGCGCCCTGCCGCCCAAGGCCATTGCCGTGACGCCCTACTCCCTGAGGGTGAAGCCCAAGAAGCCGGGTATCGAGAAGCTGACCACGGTGCTGCCCCAGCAGGTTCCGACGGGAGCTCCTCCTTCGACGACCAGAGCAACCACCAAGGCCACTAAGGCAACCACCACGACGCGGAAGAGCACGACGAGTACGAGTACATCCACCACATCGACGACGACAACCACGACAACGACGCCAAAGCCAACCACAATTACCACAACCACGGAGGCCACTACTACCTCCACTTCCACCACTACAACTCCTCCGCCGCCGAGCAGCACTAGGGCCACGACAACCACCACTACGTTCACCTATCCGCCGGTGAGCACTCCCACTGCGAGTCCAGTGGGATCTCTGCCCAAGCTGGACGCCAATCTGTTCACCACCTTCCCCATTTTGGACACACAACCCTGGAGGCCGATGCATCGCGAGGTTCCCGAACTGCTGCCGGGTCCACCGCCAGCCTTTCCCACCAAGACGTTGCCAGGAGCTTCTGGAACCACGCCCACAGTCAACCACATACCCCAGCGCAGGATCGATGAGTTCGAGCTGCCCTTCATCGGGGACAATCCCACGCCTCCGACAGCGACCGTGGCTCCAGTGACCATCGATCCGTACAGTCTCGGTTTCCTCAATCCCGCAGTGCGTCTGCAGGAGCCAAAGCCCCTAAGTCCCGTGCAGCAGCAGCCTCTAGATCAGGACATGCTCTTCTACCACAACTTTGGCAGTCCCATCTTCATGCCGGGAACTGAGAACATTGAGCGGCTGGGAGGAGCTCTAGTGGAGCCGCATCCACTGCCCGTTCCTCTGATAGATGATGTGATCATTCCGCCGTTCAAGCCCATCGATGCCACGATGGGAACGGGCGAGAAGCTGCCCTTCAACCTGGATGCCAGCAACGAGAGATTTGAGCATCTAGGCGGCGGAGTCATAGCCAAGAAGCCGCAGGACAAGAAAGAGCCGCAGGAGAAGACAGAGAACCCAGTCCTCAAGGAGCAGCCAGTCAAAACTGCTCAGGAGTTGAGCCTGGAGACGGATCAGCCACTGAAGAAGGAGCGCCTAGAGGCCACTACAAACCAACAAGAGAACGTCGTGCCCACATCCACATCGAAGGCGCCGGTTATGAGCTCACCCAAGCCCACCAAATCCCCGTCCTTGCCTTCACTGAAGCCAACAGACAACTCGGTGCTGGCCGACACAATAGGCGAGTTCTTCATGGAGCTTTTGAACCTGCCCAAGGAGGACAATGCCACTGCCACTGCCAAGCCCACGGGAGATGTGATAGAGTCGCGGATAGAGCCAGAGGAGGATGAGGTAACGGCGAGGCCTGCCAAGCCGAATTTCATGAACCTGAAGGAGATCATTCTGCAGAGGAACACGCCCTCTGCCATTCTCTCCAACGCGAGCTTCGAGCAGGACTCCACTACCCCAACAGCCACCACAACGACCACGGAGGAGCCCAGGACCACGAAAAGGAATCGCGTGCGAACGACAAGCGAAAAGCCAACTATGATGGACGACTCCAACCTGTTTCCCTCGCACTCCAAGTGGGAGTTTGTCAACAGTTCGTCGGCGCAGGGTTACGGGCATAATGGGAACATGCGGAAGGTCTTCAACCAGACGCTGCAGGCCTGGGTCTCGGAGGATATTGACAAGTCGGAGAACCTAACGCTCAACGATATCAAGACGAGGATTAACAATGCCAGCAATATTCAGGACATCTCGCTGATCTTCGACACGCTGGCCACCAAGCTGGGCATCACGCCCAGTGTCCCGAACAAGTTTCCGCCCTTTTCGCAGAACAAACTGAAGCATTCGGCGCCCAAGGAGGAGGTCAAGAGGCCCATTTCCACCACCACAGTGGCTCCAAAGCCCCTGTTGCCCCTAGAGAGGGAGCCGTTCATCAAGCCCATGTCCAGTTTCATAGAGGATGGGTCCTCTGAGGTCCTGGGAGCCGCCATTCCAGTGGTCGGAGAGGCGGAGGTGGAGGTGATTGATCCCGTGAAGTACGAGGAGCTGCTCAAGATCTCGCAGTTCGCCGCCAGCACAACGGAGCCCAGTGTGCACCGCCTGGTGACGCTGCTCCCGGTGAGATCTAACTCCGGCATCCGAACGTATAGGCCGCCCGCTGAGGAGCAGGATACGCCGCGCAGTGCTCCCTCTGCCGTTCCCGCTCCCGCTCCTGCAGCCGCACCTTCTCCACGCCCAAGTCCTGGTCCCGGCAAGGTCAGCATACGGCGCAAGAGCAACCTCAACCAGAGCCGGAGATTCGGCCAGCCACCCGCCGAGGCGGTGGTCAAGGGCGGCATCCAGGTGACGGTCAAGAAGTGATCACAGAGTCGGCCAAATAGCTTCACGGATGAGATTAGCGGAGAGAGTGACACGTTCTACGATCTAGATCTAGATCTAGGTTAGCTTAGACCACTATATACGTTAGCTGTAAGTAGGGAATACTTAACTTTAGTTAGATCGAACGTGGAAATAACGAAATCTTGTTCGAAAATTGTTTTCCCCGCGCAGGAAGTGAACAATTTTGGAATGACACTTCCGGTTATGCGACTGCCAGTCCTCCTCAGTATTTAAGTTAAACCACACATCACATTCATTGTCTAGTATCGAATCTATATGTAGTCTGTATACGCTCCTAAGGTTTTCGAATATTACCTACTTTCCAGTTCATGTTTCAGTTTATGTTAGCTCCCTGGATGTGTAAGTCCTTAGTACTTAATGATAATTTAAGCTCGATCTTTGAATAAATGTGAATAATTTATTAAGTATTTTGTATCTTTCTTTTGAGTTATGCTGAATTAAGTTGGTAAATCAATAAATAAATAAAAGGACAATTCTTTAAGGATAGCATTGAAGTTGTATTCAAAAGTTAAAGGGGGTAGATTATTCTGTTACTTTTTTACGTTTTATATTGATAAATGTAGCAACTTACTATTCCCCAGTTTTTATCGTTTAATTTTCCATCTATAAATAGTTTTTGTATTTACATACATTGTTTATAAGTAGGTAAATTCATTAAATCTGATTTATTAATATTTTCCCTTTTGTTTGGTATTTTTCTCCCCTGATTTAATTTGAGCGCCCTCCAGTTTAGTATTTTTAGTATTTCCCGCTAGGCCCTAAGAAGCAAGTGTTACCTTGCTTACCGCGCCTGGTCACACCAGCGCATTTTTAGAGGATTTAGGCGTTGTTGTTGTTCGTGGTTGTGAATCAAAATAAGACCAAACAAGTGGCTCAATATTCGCTAAGACTAGACATAAGCCCCACATCGATAAGTGGCATTAGAACCGCTAATTAACCACACCTCTAGAGAGTGCAAAGATGGGCTGCGCCGAGAGCAAGGACGGAGAGGGGGAGGCTGGAAACAATAGGCCTAAGTACCGGTCCTGCACGGACACCTGCTGGCTGGCTATTTACATTATTTTCTGGTTGTTTTTGGTAAGTTTCTAATGGGATTTCCCTCCCTTATGCTATATATAAAGAGATGTGTATCGGGGAAAGTGAAAGTTAAGAGATCCATATGCGCAATGCTGCTGCTGCTGCTCTCTGTGTCTCGGTATGTGTGTGTGTGTGTGTGAGCGTTTTTTGCGCGCCGTTTACGAAGAGGAGGAGGTGGTGGCGGCCGCGACATGTTACTTGGTGAGACATTCGTGTCGTCATCGCCCCCGGTCATGAGTGGAATTGTTAATTCAGCTAATGAATGCGATGATTTAACATTCCGGCCTCAGTGGCGGGTCTGAAAACTAGGGCCAACAAATCCATGTGGATTCTGAATCAATTATGGCTTGTCCAGTGTCCTGGGGTGGACACACGCCACTCCCCGAACCCCCAAAGAGATGCATGTCCGTCCATTAAAGCGATTATACTAATAATGCCCCCAGACATGCCATGACATCGGCGTGGGCGTTGGCCCAACCACAGACACACACTAATCCCCGACTTTAATTCCACTTTAAATTGAATAAAACTCCACTCTTGCCCTGCAGATTGTGATAGCGATATTCTCGTTTGTTTACGGCAACCCCTTGCGCATCATCAATGGCTACGACTCCTTCGGCAACACCTGTGGCGTCAAGCACAACGAAAAGTTCCAGGGCTTTCCGCTGTCCGGCATGAACACCCTGGACAAGCCGCAGCTCTTCTACTTCGATGTCAAGGAGCTGAAGAAGTCCCTGAAGATATGCGTCAAGTCGTGTCCCGCCAAAACCATGACCACGGGCAGTGAACTGCTGGAGTACTACACCAAGACGGGCACTCAGCTCTGCAAATACGACTACAATATGCAGCAACTGGCGGCGGTTAGGGAGGACAAGAGCCTCTTGAACTTCCTGGGCCCCTGTCCCAGCCTGCCCGTTCACGAGAGGTGTGCCAGAGCTGCTAGTCCAAGTAATTAATGGTTTTATTAACCTTATTTCGCTTTCCAGCAACCCCATTCTGCATCGCTGTGTGCCCAAGGGAACTGGCGAGAAGTTCCAGGACTTCTACGACATGCTCAACAACTGGGATGTGGCCCAGCAGTTCATCGGGGATGTGTACTCCTCCTGGCACATCATTGCCATGGTGTGCGGTTTGGCCTTGCGTAAGGATAACGCCTAACTCTATTGTAAAGTGCACTAAACTGAATGTTGTTCCTAGTTATTTCCATTGCCCTGGTGACTATGATGCACTGGCTGTCGCGAGTCGTCTCTTGGATCATCTGTGTCCTGGTTATAGTGGCCAGCGTGGGCCTGGCCGGTGCTCTGTGGTATGCCTACTACAACATTCGCTACAAGTCGGGCGTGAATGTGCAATACTCGCGGCTGGAGGAGTTTGTGCGCAATCAGGATGCCGTGTTAACTCTGGCTGTCCTGGCCACCATAACTATGGTTAGTTAGAAGCAGGCTTTGTGGAAGAATCTTAAAGATTAATCCCCAATCTTTTTCTGCAGATAATCCTCATAGTTATCATATACTTCTTGAAGAACAAACTGGCCGGCTTGTCGGCTCTGTTCGAGGAAGCTGGCCAGTGCATGATGAATCTGCCGGGACTCCTGATCGCGCCCTTGCTAGCCTTCATCGTTTTGATAGCCTTCCTGAGCTTCTGGGTCGTGGTGGTCATATGTCTGGCCACGGCCAGTTCGCCGGGCCAGAGTCCCATAGCACCCTTCGACAACACGGCGGCACACCAGCAGCCGTTGCCCACGAATGCGGTCTTTGTGGCCAACACTACCAGTGTCAACGATCAGAGGAGTAAGTATTAGTACTTTTTTGAGACCGATCCATGGGCGGTTTGATTGGTTTTGCAAGCAGCCCGAATTGAAATAATCTAAATCATATATTTTTGCCTATTTATGATTCGATTTTGGTGAATAAGTAAGTGATATTTGTTAAGGGCACAGAACTTTGATCTTTTGTACATATTTCTGTGTTTCTGCATCACTCTTTTTGGATCCAATTTGTACATACAATTGTGAACGATTTCTTAGACTTCTTAACTATTTTTATATAAAAGTTATAATACTTATAATATTTCCTTGTAACAGCCATTTCACGTGTAGAGTATGCTGATGCTGGGGCCCTGCGCAGCATGTTCTGGATCTATGTGGTGGGCCTCATTTGGACCGTGGAGTTCATATTCGCCTGCCAGCAGTTCGCTCTGGCCGCTGCCGTGGCCTTCTGGTACTTTGGCAAGCCCACAACCACACCCACAATCTATGCCATTGGCAAGCTGTTCAAGTATCATCTGGGCACGGTGGCCAAGGGCTCTTTTGTGATCACCATTTTCAAGATTCCCCGCTTGATACTCACGTACTTGTATGCCAAGTAAGTGGTGGCTTTCCCCGGGATTTAGTTTCTCTTTTAAAGCCAGTTTTTCTGCTTTACAGACTGAAGAAGGGCGAGGACAAGGGCTCGGAGTGCGCCGCCTGCTGCTTGAAGTGCTGCATTTGTGGCTTCTGGCTGCTTGAGAAGTTCATACGCTTCCTCAACCACAACGCCTACACTGTGGTGGCCATTGAGTCCATTAACTTTTGCCCTGCCGCAGGCATTGTAAGTTATTCACAATTTTTTAGAAATTAAATCAGACTTAATGTGTAATTGCAGGCTTGGAATGCCATGGCCACGAATGTCTTGCAAGTGGCCACCATCAACAGCATCGGCGACTTCATCCTCTTCCTGGGAAAGGTGGTGGTGGCTGCGCTCTCCGGCCTGATTGGTATAATAATGCTCAAGGACATGCCTGGCCTGAATTTCTACATGGCCCCCGTCATCCTCATCATAATATTCTCCTTCTTCATTGCCCACATTGTTCTGTCGCTGTTTGAGGTACGTTCCAGCCTAATCTGCTTTTCATGAGAAGAAATACATAACCAATTCCCCCACAGATGGTGGTGGACACCCTCTTCCTGTGCGTCTGCGAGGACAAGACCATCAATGGTCGTTCGGGACGCTGGGCGCAGAGCAATCTGGCCAAGCTGGTGGGCGAGGAACCGCTGCAGCCCGGCGAGGAGCCGCCCATCCAGGTGGTGGAGATGATGCCCATCAACAAGCAACCGTTCAGTATTACACGACTCCCGCCCTCCGACCCCGAGGTGGCACCCATGTCGCCAGAGTAGCTCTAGGCGGTGCAGCTAACCCGAAACTCAACGCACATCTCATTCTAGGATGCTAATATTTATACATAACCATAACTCCGTCGCGACGTACAAAGGGCAGACCAGTAATACCTTGTAATCCTGTCTATATTGATATTCAAACTTAGGCTGCACAGTTTGTGAAAGTATTTATAATGTTTGTAATCGTTTTTTGTATCTTAATGTAATCTGAGGCGTCTCAAACCTTTTTCACGCGCTTCGTGGTCTTTGCTTTCTTCTTTTCGATCACCTCCTTGATGGCCTTCAGCTGCTTCTCCTTGATTTTCTTGGTCAGCGCCTCCTTGGGCGTTTTCTGGGCAATGTCCTCCTTCTTCTTCCTGGCTATCGCGGCCAGGATCTTGGCCGTCTCGATGGGATCATCGTCCTCGAAGAGTTCCTCGTTTTCGGCGCCGTCGTAGGCATGCACAGGACGCGTGGCCTCGTGCTTGACCTTCTGCTCCACTCGGTTCACGTACTTGTCCTTGGCGGCCTTCTTCAGGTGCTGTCGCTGCTTGGCGGGACTCACGTACTCGGGATTCTCCCAGATGGTCTTGCCGGTGAACGAGCCGTCGAATATTTTCACGGGATTCATCACGTAGCGGGGGCCCACCTCGGACAGGCCGCCGTCCTCGGAGAGAATCTGGAAGTTCCGGAACCAGATGCGGTTGTCCAGGTAGGTGAAGGTGAAGACGTGATCGACGAACGGCTGGCTCTTGGGATGGTGGTTGGGCACCGAGTACGTCTGCACGAACAGCTCCTTGAGCAGCTTTAAGTGCGGCAGCTCGTCGAACTTGGAGTCGAAGGAGAGCAGGGGCCGGGCTCCGCGCAGGCAATTGCCCGTCATCTTCAGCTCGGCCATTGTGTGGATGTTCTCGATGAGGAACTTGGCCGACGGCCCGGTGGCTCCCGCTGTGTTGGACACCCACATGTACAGGTCCCGCTTGCGCCGGCCCTCGAAGAGCATGGCCTTGTTGCAGTGCTTCATCTCGCACATTTCATTGACCACCGACAGCGTCTTAGAGCGCTCCATCTTGGACTCCGCGCGGTGGTGTGGCATCAGGGTCTTGATGTCCCGCATGAGATGTCTGTCCCGGTGGCTGATGCCACGGGCGGCGAAGACCAGGACGCGCTGCTTGTTCACCCATTTCTCCTGCAAAAAATAAATCAAATAATGTTTTGGTAGGGAATCATGGGGGCTTGGTGTCTCCGGAACTCACCTTTTTGGGCACCACCTCGTCGGAGGGCCTTTGTGCGGGCAACGGAGGGTTCTCGTCGAGCGGCACAATCTCCAGCTGCTGGACCTTCTGTTTCTTTTGGAATTTGCGACCCATTGGCGTGGTTTAATTAATTAAAACAACTTCGAATCAAAAGAAAACACGAAACAACGTGGGCTCAAATGAAAACAACCAGGGATGGACTCTTAGCAACAACCAGGGTCTCTACAGCACGTGCTCGTGACTGCTCTTTTGCGATAGTCACGTTCCAGCCCTGGATTGGAATGCGATACATTTGAAATTCAAATAAAACAGAACTTCTTTCAATTAAGCTAATTTATTATTGTTATTCTTATTCTACAAGTTTTATTATAAATATAAATTAAATGTAATTGCTTATTGCCTTAACTCATTTATTTTACATGTAAAGAAAACATTACTCAATCCTCTTCTTCCTCTAGTCCTGGCTCGGGACACAATCGACATCTACTCTCGTTTATGCCATTATTCACGCAGTGCTCGCCCACGCACTCGCAGCAGCCATCGTGGAACCACCTATAGCTGGTGGCTCCTGCCTTGAAGCAGGTCTGGCGACATCTGTTCCAGGATGTGCACTGATCGATATACAGAACGGTGCAGTTTAATTGATCGTCGACAGGATATGTAACCACGCTCCAATGGCAGGAGTATCCATCATTGGGCGATGAAGACATGGCGCGAAACAAGGCTGACACTCCCTCGAATTCCTCAGTATGCGATTTCTTTTGCAGTTCTGCCCAGCCAGCAAGAACGATTTGCAAAAATGAAAGAGTAAATAAGATTTTCACCAGTAATTGCATGTTGAGTGGCCAATTGTAACTGAACTCATGCACAGATGGACAAATGGTTTTAAATGGTGCAGGTAGAAAATATGTTGACACAGGTAGCGAGTATTCGACCAGATGTCACAAAAGGCATCTGTTGAGTACCTAGACTTGGAGACTACCTGTTTAAGATATCAGATCAGGCCTATTTACTTTATTTTAAATTTGGTTGGAATATAAATATTAAGAATATAAAAGCCGTTTTGCAGTGTGACCAGATGCAAATCAGAATATGAAAATCTATTACAGCGGTAATACGCCGGTAGGCTAGCATTCTTACTTCTAATTCCACCTGCCCTTCTCATTCGTTCGCCCCGGCAAATGAACTCACATTAATGTAAAAAACTTTCCTGCATACGGTTCGTTCGTCTCCGAAAAGAAAAAAAAAACGTTCAAAGGCGTAGAACTAGAACGTCCGCGATTTGGCATTTTATCGAAAACGCAATACGCGCATACTGTTTTTGTGTATACGTTGCTCGGCAAAGAAGCGTCAACAGAAAATTTGTGCAGAAAAAGTGCCAAGTGCTGAAAATTGGCAAACCGCAAACATAGAGAAGATAAGCAGAAAAACCATGTCGGACTATCGCTCCCAATCACGCGGCGGCGGACGTGGCGGCCAGGAGTACTCCAACGACGACGATCCGCCCATGTCGCGCCTGTTCATCATTTGCAACAAGGGCCACACCGAGGAGGACTTTCGCGAGGCGTTCGCGCCGTACGGCGAAATTGAGGATATCTGGGTGGTGAAGGACAAGCACACGCAGGAGAACAAGGGCATCGCCTACGTCAAGTTTTCCAAGACATCCGATGCGGCCAAGGCGCAGGAGGAGATGAATGGCAAGACAATTGGCAAGATGGACCGCACGCTCAAGGTTCTGGTGGCGGCCAAGTAGGTGGCACTCTCGCCGGCGACTGGTACTCGGCCTCACTCTCCCTTCTATTCTTGCAGCCGCAACCAGGGCTCAAACAAGTCTGAGAACGAGCAGGAGAAGTACGTGAGACTGTTCATTGTGATCCCCAAGACGGCCACCGAGGACGATATCCGCGACGAGTTCGCCCAGTGGGGCGAGGTGGAGTCTGTGACCATTGTCAAGGAGAAGAACAACGGCAACCCCAAGGGCTTCGGCTACGTTCGCTTCACCAAGTGCGTATCGAATCGGATGGCGGCATGACCAACGGTTGGCATGTGAATAATAAATCTCCTCCGCAGATTCTACTACGCCGCTGTGGCCTTTGAGAGCTGCTCGGCCAAGTACAAGGCTGTGTTCGCCGAGCCCAAGGGCTCCACCCGCACGCAGCGCGATCAGTACGGTCGCCCAGCCGACGACAATCCCCTGTACAGCGGCTCTGGGCGCGGCGGAAGCTCCAGCTTCAATGGCGGCGCCGGCAGCGGTGGAGGTGGCGGCGGCAGCGGAGGCAACAGCTTCAACAACGACTGGAATGTGTCGGTCAACAATGACATGTCGGCCTTTTTGCGCATGCAGAATGTGCCCGTGGCCCAGCCGTCGTGTCTAGAGGTGACCGTGAGCAATTGCGTTAACCAGGACCAGCTGTGGCGCCTCTTCGACATCATTCCCGGCCTCGACTACTGCCAAATTATGCGCGAACGTAAGTGAATCCATGGTTAATTAAGTGAAGCTGTAACTAATGTTTATATACCCGACAGATGGTCCACGCACCAACGAGGCTCTGGTTGTCTACGATAATCCCGAGGCAGCGATATATGCCAAGTGAGTTTAGAAAATGAATCGCCGATTGTCAGGGCTTTAACTTTATTCCTCTGCAGGGACAAACTTCATGGACTGGAATATCCTATGGGCGAACGCATTATAGTAAAAGTGAACGGAATGAGCTCAGCTCGCATGGACACATCCTTTATAGACAGTACGTGATTTAAGTCCTTTAAATTAAAGGCTTAGTTTGTTTATTATAAGTCTCAAGACTTTACACTCCTTTAGCCCTCTATTGTTCATAATTAATTACTTATGGTTGCGATCTTTATTTGTTTCAGAGCGAACCAAAAAGGATGCCATCTGCAATGTGCCTTTGCCACCCACCCAGCCTCTGGCCTCGCCCGACGAACAGGTGGCGCAGCGACTGTTTATTGTACTTTCAGCGGTAGGTTTAGCCTCTGCACTGCGCCGAACTGACATTAGTTATAAGCGTTCTTCTCGCCCAATTCAGAATTTGCCGCACTCGATCTTGAAGAACATATTCTCCTGCTGGAGGGGCCTGATCGACGTCTACCTGCTGCCCAACAAGAACTGCGGATACGTAAAGTACTCGGACAGCGAGAGCGCCCAGGAGGCCATACACGTGCTGAACGGGGCCGAGATTTGCGGCACCAAAATAAAGGTAAGAACCTCAGTTGTTGGCAATAAAGATGAATCGTTTTAAGCCTTATCCCGCACTTCTCTTGCAGGTCATGGAGGCAGAGGAGCGCAGTGGATCCGATGGCGACGACGGAGGCCGCAAGCGGTTGAGGCGGAACTGAGTGGTGAGTGCCATAGCCTTAAGGCTAACATCCCGAATCTATATTAATGTAGCCATAGTTGGAATGAGTATGTATGTATGTGCCGTGGTCCGAGGTAAGTAGTTGTGTAAATTCCAAAAATACCGAACCCATTTAACGATTTCAATTACGACGCATTCGCCCAACGACGACAGTTCGTTCTGCCAGAGATCAGTAGTACTAAGTACTTACCCCGAGCACAGTGGACCACGACCACCGACCACCAACTGAGCGAACATAATAAGCCAAGGCATTTTTATCTTTCTATCTCCACAGACCCACTGACCACAACCAAGAACTAACAGAGAACGCAATGTACGAGTACGAAACTAACTTGAGAGAACAAACAGTCCGATAAAACAGTTCAACTGACCGCAACAGCAACCAAACCAAACAAGAACCACAACAAAAACCACCCAAAACCGCTCAAAACACTCTAAACGGAATGCCACAAGAACTGCGCTGACTGGACACCGGAGAACGGAGAACGGAGAACGAAGAACGAAGAACGCAACGGAGACAGGAGACCGGAAACGGAGACTGGAGACCGGTGACCAGCGACCAGCGACCGGAGAACAATAGCCTACGAATCCACCACATACACCCGTAACCGTACTCGTACCATTGACTTACCCAAGGTCCGAAAGGAGGGTCTTGCTTCGAGCCGCCAGACCCTTCTTTCTGACCTTTAAACGAAGCCAACGAAACCGCAATGCTTGCTCTGTGACGTACTCATATTAATAGCAAACCGATCTATAAAGTTAACAGATGCAAACTCTGTGTTTACCCATTATGTTTTACTAACGTATTCCGACAAGATCCAGCTAAGCAATGAATTTCATGTGTAATGAGTGTCTCAAGAATAACCTCACGAACTAGCCGTGCATAAATATAATTTACATACATATATCTTTACATATATGGAAATAAATATTTAAACGATACTTTACCTTGTAAGCCCTCAAATTATATATATATATAAATCGTACATATATATATTAATAAATGGATGAAAACCCAAATATCTGAATGAAAAAGAAACATGTGTAACGTGTATTTTATTATAGACAAGGGAGGCGGTAAGCGAGAGAGTTCAACCATTTTAAATCTGAGATGGAGATCTGGGAGTTCCG
The DNA here is from genome assembly GCA_018874675.1 of Drosophila baimaii. Classification (NCBI taxonomy): domain Eukaryota; kingdom Metazoa; phylum Arthropoda; class Insecta; order Diptera; family Drosophilidae; genus Drosophila; species Drosophila baimaii. The sequence continues at coordinate 23,585 of JAEIIU010051551.1, forward strand.
TTACATATATGTCCGTTTACATTTTGACCAACAAGTCGGATATGCCCACATACTCTCTCCACAAACCATATTCCCAAGCCGCAAACCCGATTAATAAAAACATCAATCGTGGAACTCCCCCAAATAGTAATCGATAGTGGAAGGAACATATGTTATCGATATGGCCATCGATGTTTTGACATCTCTAGAACACAGCTGAGTTGGATTTTGTTTAGATTTTTGTTAATTGTTGATATCAGGACACCAGAATTCCCTTTTTCCCACAATAAATATAATAAAGCTCCTTAAAAATGGATCCAGCACTGCTTCGCGAGCGCGAGGCCTTCAAAAAGCGGGCAATGGCCACGCCCACGTGAGTATCAATCACGTTTTATCCATCAGAGTCTGCCAGAGATTGACTGAAACACATAAAAACCTTGCTAATCCTTTCGAAACAGCGTTGAAAAGAAGACCAAGACTGAACGCCCGCTGCCTCCGCCAGTTAGCGATGATTCCAAGCGAAAGATGCGGCCGCCCACGGCTCCCAAGCTGGATGCCACGACGTGAGTTCCAAATGCGCACTTCGCAAGGTTTGGATTACTTGCATCCCTTTCGCAGGTACAAGACCATGTCGGGCAGCTCGCAGTACCGCTTCGGAGTGCTGGCCAAGATCGTGAAATTCATGCGCACACGTCACCAGGACGGCGACGATCACCCGCTGACCATTGAGGAGATTCTGGACGAGACCAACCAGCTGGATATCGGGCAGTCTGTGAAGAACGTAGGTGGCAGTGCAGGAAGTCCTCCTTATATGACATCTAATATGTAATCCCTTCCAGTGGCTCTCTGGCGAGGCTCTGAACAATAATCCCAAGATAGATGCCAGTCCCTGTGGCACCAAGTTCAGCTTCAAGCCCGTCTACAAGATCAAGGATGGCAAAACCCTGATGCGGTTGCTCAAGCAGCACGACTTAAAGGGTCTGGGTGGAATCCTGCTGGAGGATGTCCAGGAATCTCTGCCGCACTGCGAAAAGGTTCTGAAAAACCGTGCTGCCGAAATATTGTTTATTATCCGGCCGATTGACAAGAAGAAGATATTGTTCTACAACGACAGGACGGCTAACTTTTCGGTGAGCCTTTCTTAATTTTGATTTTATTGTGTTGAATATTTTTTGGGAAAGTTCTTTAAATAAACTACACACTTTTTTTTATTAACTTTCCTTCAGGTGGACGATGAATTCCAGAAGCTATGGCGTTCGGCCACCGTCGATGCCATGGACGATGCCAAAATCGATGAGTACCTCGAGAAGCAGGGTATTCGCTCCATGCAAGATCATGGCCTCAAGAAACCAGTTCCCAAGCGCAAGAAGGCGGCCAACAAGAAGCGGCAATTCAAGAAGCCCCGCGACAACGAGCACTTGGCCGATGTTCTGGAGACCTACGAGGATAACACACTCACGCTGAAGGGAGTAAATCCCACCTAGAACTAGAGTACTATAAGATTAGGCAATATAAATAGCTCTCAATGGAGAAATAAGTACATTTGAAGTTGGTTAATAAATAAATAGACTAGGCCGCTGCTATTCCTGATGAAGATTTATGAAGCCAGATTGTCTGCTGGCAGCGGCTTTGAACTTAAAAATACGACGCCAAGAACAACCAGGGAGAGATAATTAAAAAGCAAAACTGTGTAATCTTGTCTTGACACTCACGGCAGCAGCGGTGGCAGCGAGTGCTGTTGTTGGCCTGGCCGACAATCGATGCTGGTGAGCGGCCGCTGCTGATAAAAGTGGCAGCCGAGGGAAGCCATAGCCTCAGTTTTCATTGAACAGCCCCCCAGTCCAGTCAGCCAGTCCCAGCAGTTGCAATTGATTCACAAGTACGCGCGGCTTTGGAATAATAACCTAAACATATATTTGTGTGGTTTAAAAATCACATAACAGGCTCCGGTTTGATTTCGTGGCGGATTAGGTCATCCTTGTTGGGGGTTGTTGGCTGTAAGCGTCGGACTGGCGTTGTCTTCTATTGGCTTTCCTTTAGTTATTTGTGTTTCGATAAGAATTTATCAGTGTTTGCTATATAATTTATGTATTGATTCTTAAGTTTCACTTTAAAGCTTTTTACTTTAAATTTAGAGCCAATTTATTTATTTTTATCCAATAAAAAAATTCGAAAATAGGTTTAAGATAGTTTAGAATATTAAAATAGTTCGTATTACTCAAAGAAATCAACTTACAAGCTAATATACTTTACTACTGAATGGATATCCAAGCCTACAGGAAGGGTATTCAGGGGTGGACTTGCCGAAAATCAGTTCGTTTGTTTACTCTGCTCGCTGGTTTTCTGGCACGGACAATGAGCTCTCTGGCTCCGGCGGCGCAAAAACTTGTTTTGAAATAACCAATTTGCTTAATTTATATTCCCGAAGCGTTCGCCGCAGTTGGCTTCGATAGTTACAGCGTTAAGGTGTTGAAAATGAAGCGGAGTGCACTAGGAGCAACGCTGCTCCTGGCCCTGGTGGCCCAGCTAATGGCCCACAGTTCAGAGTAAGTGCAGCTTATATTTGATATATACATTCACATATATGATATATACATATGTATGTACAACCAACCCGGAACTGACTTTCTCTTTGTGCTGCTGCTCACTCGTTCCTCATCCAGCAACTTGGTGGTTTACGGCTACGAGTGCCGCAAGGGTCTCTGCCAGAAGGTGGAGCTCAGCGAGGATAACTTCGCCCAGGCCATCAGCCTGCCCGTGTGCCGGCTCTTCTGCGGCAGCACCATCGGCACCGTTTGGCCCAAGCCCACGGGCGCCGTGCGCCTGGACTCGCTGATGCGCCAGGTGGACATCTCGTTCATCGACTTCAACTTCAATGGCACCATCGCCCGCAAGGAGAAGCTTTGGAAGGCGGCCGAGAACCGCTGGATGGACCTGCTGGACGCCAAGATCCCCGACCGCAAGATCCTCGCCAGGGGCGGCTATCGCATGTCCGTCAACATCAACACCCCCGACGACGGGGCTCCGGCCAAAATCACCCTGGACACCGACGAGAGCTATGTCCTGGAAATCGACACGGATGTGTCGGGTCATGTGCTGGCCAACATCACGGCGGCTAACTTCTTTGGCGCCCGCAACGGTCTGGAGACCTTGGCCCAGCTGATCGTCTACGATGATATCAGGCGCGAGGTCCAGGTGACGGCCAACGCCTCTATTACCGATGCACCGGTGTACAAGTGGCGTGGATTGCTCCTGGACACTTCCCGCAACTTCTATTCGGTGAAGTCTATCAAGAGGACGCTGGGTAAGGCTTGGACCTAATAGAACTTTACTTGGGGGAAGTTTTCCAATGCCCAGTTGTGTAGACAATTTCTGGGTTCACATTGGTAAACTTGCTTTGTTAGAAGCAGGAATTATCGTGCTTTAATCGTGAGCATTAGCTTATAGCTTTGTCTTCCAATGCAACTTATCTTTCCATTAATTAACCTTTAGCTTATTCCATTAATTAACCAATTAATTGAGAGACTTCATAGCTAAGGAACAGCCTAAAGTTAAAAACTCACAAGCTTACCCTACCCCATAAAACTTTAGATCCTTTTCCACAAAAGACTTATATCTTTTTTCCACCCACAGAGGGCATGGCACTGGTCAAGCTGAACACCTTCCACTGGCATATCACGGACTCGCACAGCTTCCCGCTGGAGGTGAGCAAGCGTCCGGAGCTGCACAAGCTGGGAGCCTACTCCCAACGCCAGGTGTACAGCCGCCGCGACGTGGCCGAGGTTGTGGAGTACGGAAGAGTGCGTGGAGTGCGCGTGATGCCCGAGTTCGATGCACCCGCTCATGTGGGCGAGGGATGGCAGCACAAGAACATGACCGCCTGCTTCAACGCCCAGCCGTGGAAGGATTTCTGTGTGGAGCCGCCGTGTGGCCAGCTGGATCCCACCGTGGACGATATGTACAATGTCCTGGAGGACATCTTCGAGACGATGTTCGGTCAGTTTGATCCCGACGTGTTCCACATGGGCGGCGACGAGGTGTCCACCAGCTGCTGGAACAGCAGCACCACCATCCAGAAGTGGATGAAGAAGCAGGGCTGGGGCCTGGAGACCGCCGACTTTATGCGCCTGTGGGGCCACTTCCAGACGAACGCGCTCAGCCGGGTGGACAAGGTGGCCAATGGCTCGCACACTCCCATCATCCTGTGGACCAGCGGATTGACCGAGGAGCCCTTCATCGACGAGTATCTGAACCCGGAGCGCTACATCATCCAGATCTGGACGACGGGCGCCGATCCCAAGGTGAAGAAGATCCTGGAGCGGGGCTACAAGGTAATAGTGTCCAACTACGATGCTCTGTACTTGGACTGCGGCGGCGCTGGCTGGGTGACCGACGGCAACAACTGGTGCTCCCCCTACATCGGCTGGCAGAAGGTGTACGACAACAGTCTCAGGACCATTGCCGGCGACTACGAGCACCATGTCCTGGGCGCCGAGGGAGCCATCTGGTCGGAGCAGATCGACGAGCATACGCTGGACAACCGCTTCTGGCCTAGGGCCAGTGCGCTGGCGGAACGCCTCTGGTCGGATCCCGTGCAGGGCTGGCGGGAGGCCGAGGCGCGTCTGCTGCTGCACCGCGAGCGGCTGGTGGAGAACGGCCTGGCCGCGGAGGCAATGCAGCCGCAGTGGTGCCTGCAGAACGAGCACGAGTGTCCCATTGACGCGTACGATGCACAAGCGGCTTGATCCGCAATTAACAAGTCTTCCCCGATGATAATGGTCGCTATTCTTGTAGTTGTAGTCTAGGCGGCGGCGGCGGCGGGCGGCTTTGGGCGATCGTCCTGCTCCTCCAACTGCTCACAGCTCTCTCCGCCTGAAATAAATCAAATCCAACGCTCAAAAGTGACCTTACGCAAGTGACTTGTCGTTTATTATCGTTTATCGTTTAGCATAAATGAGATTATGGGCCCTGCTGTGCTCAATTCCGTCCCGATCTGAAGTGGCGGACGTGGAAGCGATGAAGTTCGTTCATTTCTAAACTAAGTAGTCTGAGTAAAATGTTTAAAGCCGTAGAATGTTTGCTAGAATTGTGGAACATTAAAATTTCATCGATTCCGATCGGAAACAGAGTGGGACGAGTTGTGCCCTCGAATGGGGTGAGGCGGTACGGCCTCCGGCACACAACTCCGCGGACTCTGATTATGTACGTATGAGTCTAAATACTAAAAGCACGGTTCCCTTGGAAGAAGGCCCCCTACTCGTTCCACTCCTCCTCGTTGCGTCCGAACTTGTAGACCAGGCTGGCGAACAGGATGAAGACGTTCTGCAGCAGCAGGGCGACGCCAAACCAGCTCTCCTTTTTGTCTGTGAACGCATTGTATGTTAATGGAAGGTTCACCACCTTTTGACGGGAACTCTCTCACCGTTATTGATAAAGTCATCGATCATCACCCAGACGGCGGCAATGATGCTGGCGAAGCCCATGACGAAGCCCACTAGTAGCCAGATCTTGGCTATCCTGGCGCCGGACTCCGATGAGTTCTCCTCCGAAATCTACGCCCAAACAAACAAAAGGAGTGAGTCATTTCTCGCGCAATATACTGCGGTTGCTCTGTCTTACATGCTCCCCCTTGACGGCATTCACCATGCAGAAGCTGATGGTGCCGAATATTCCGATGAAGACATGTCCTGTGGTTATCTGGTGCTTGCCGTCGATAGACATGGCATCGATTAAAAGCCACCATCCTGCAAAAAACTGCGGAAACGAAAAAAAAACACTTGCACTTTGAGACAGAAGGAAACTGCGCGACCCTGCGGCCCTTTTCTCACCAGCAGGCCGGCTATGAGGGAGGAGTTCTTGTTCCTTGCCGATTCAGAAGTGAAGTAGTTCTTGACATTATCCAATAGACCCATTGTTTAGCTTTTAAAACGTAATTTAACTTATTTTGATATCTGGGTTTCTTGCAGTGTGACCACGGAGCTATCGGTAAAAAATACTATCCATTCCAACCACAAATACATTTCAGTGTTAAGTAATACCAAAAAAATACCAATAGCCTTCAAACTAGCGGTGGGAAACGGAGCACGGAAGGGTTTATATATTTTAATATATTTCTTAGATGTTCTGGCAGTGCAAATTTATCAAATTCATGCCGTCATGCACCAGGCGCGCAGAGAGAAGCAGAAGGCTGATTAGCTCTGTGACTAAATATTTAATACCCCCTAAAAGTATGCAAAAATTAGACACCAGTCCACAGCTTAAGAGTATGCAATTTCTAATATTACTGCTTGCCAGTTTAGCAATGACGTCACCGCATTGTCACCGCAAATGTGCCCCCAAAAGTATGCTTTATATATTTTATTCCCGTTTTCGATGACGTCAGCGCACAAATAAACGCTTCGTCGTTCTGCTGCTGCTGCTGCTGCTCGCCTGTTACCCGAAATGTGAGAGCGGACAATTTGTTCAGCTATTTCGTGAAAAAATATTTATTGTTGTAAAAAAGTTGTTGTTGTAGGCAACAACAAGATCCTAATAATGACTTTTGTCAGTACAAATTTATGATATGGCTGGT
>JAEIIU010051557.1:0-21353 GCA_018874675.1 Drosophila baimaii
TGACTCCTTCACTGCGTTGCAAACATCATGGCAAAACTATAATACCCTCTGCAAGGGTATAACAAAGGCAGAAAAAAAGTGGCAAAGCTGCTTTTTTGTTGCTGTTTTCTTCTTTTGGTTTACCTTTTTTACCTGTTTATTTTCTCGCTCGCACGCACACCCCGGCTAGTACATATGCTTGTATGTATACATATTTATGTACATACAAATATATATATATAGAGAGAGAGAGAGCGAGAGCGTTCACACAAAGACAACTGCAGAAAACACGCGCGCGAGCTCGTTACACGTCATTAAGTGCAAAAATAAGAACAAGCGCATAAAAAACCAAACCAAACAGCAGAAAAAAAAGGAATTGTGCCGTACATAGACATCGGACTAATACTAGTTTTAGTACTAGACTTTAGCAGATGTATTAGTGGATATATATATAGTTGCAGTTGCAGCATCACTTAACTCTCGTTACCGTTAGGCGCGCGCTCACTCTGTGTGCATCCAGCGCGATTTCTCTTTTTTTTTTCGACGAGTTCACAGACCTTGAAGAGTTTGCCTCACTCTGCAAAATAATACAATAGATCGTAGGAATTAATATATTATATTTAGCTATATAGTCTATAAGTTAGTTCATAAAATATCAAAGGTATCTTAAGCCTTAAGTTCCTTTATAAAATTCCAACGAAATCCTTAGTAAAGCTGCTATCTCTAATTATTTCTGCTTAAGAAATTTCTAAATGACAATTTCACAATATTATTGTACATAGATTAACCTTAGTTCTCGGCAAGTTCATATTCCATATACAAAAATAAGATAAGACTTGAATATAGTAACTCGTTAAACCTCATAAATGGTATTTTTTTAATTTAGTCGGGGCCATAAAAGTACTTATCGCACATCTTCTTAAGAGGAAAAACCTGTGAATCAGCCTTAACAACAACCAAATTGAAAGTATTACGTACTCTCAGAGACCCCCAGACCCTAAATACATATGGCTTATATACTCGAGCGACGCGTGTGGATGTGTGTGTGTGTTGTGCGAGAGTGTGTATTGTGTAAGTGTCGCCTGCTTATCAGCGCTAGAGAGCTAGAAAAAAATGTTTTCTCTTTTTCCATTTTTTTTTTTTTTTGTGTTGTTTTTGCTGACATTTATTTTTATACATCGTGCATATGCACAGAGAAATGTACAATACTTGAGACTATAACATGTCTTCACTATGTACTATAACCATTCGGACTATGCAGATCGCAGATACAAAGGGTATAGTTTGCCAAATAAAATTTAGTACTCTTTATTGAGGGTTTTGGGATAAAGCTCCAGGAACGAGAGAGAGGTGGAGGTCTCTTCTCCCCCCTATATATTTGGCCTTATGCAGGAAATGACGTGGCCCAGATGTAATTATGTATGCGGTGTTTGAGTAAATAATCAAACAGTGTTGGCTCGCTAAACTCAAAGGGGTTGATTGTTATGGGTGTTTCTAATCAGGAAATATACATAAGAAATATGAAACTAATGTGTAAAGATACAAAGTTATAAGATAGACATATTAAAATAGCTCTCTTAATCATATTTTTAAATGCTTTAAAATAATATCGTTAATATCCTTATATAGTTATTCCCGATTCTAATCAGGAAGTTTATAATGTATTTTTTACATGAAGAGAATGATGTTCTGCAGGCCAGCATTATAAAAAAAGCTAACTTATAATAAGTAAGGCAATTTTAAATATTTTGTGATATATTTATCATGTTTATTGAATAAATAGATACATACATATTTTCTATAAAACAGTTAAAAATACATACTAAGAGGTGGTGACACTGTAGCTACATACATTCATACATATATTCATCATAGCCCTTGTATAGATTTATAGGTATGTATAAGCCCCATTATATAGATTTATAGATAGATTACATACCCCTTATATGTATACCCTTCAAAGAGCCATGTCACCGAGCATGCAGTTTGCAGGTGAAAAGCGCGTGCTAAGATACAATTAAACGCTAATAGGTGTACATCGAAAAAACACCATTTGCATATTTACATGAGCTTCTATGTATTATACATACATATGTATATGTATATTTTTTGTATAAGCCCGTGGTGGTTAGTTCAAGGCTAAAGTTTATTATTGCACTGACCGAACTTGTGCGCGCGTTGGCAGCTTTGATAAGCCTATTTATAGATTGATATTTACTTAATTATACTAATGGCAAACGAAACTGAAATCTCACCGAGAAATTGAATGAAATTCACGAGTGTTTCTCTTTTGCTTTGTATTTTTTTTTTCTTTTTTCACTTATCATAGTTAAAAGGCAGTGGCGGCCACAAGGGGGCGAGTTTAGTTTAAAATCAATCAATGAAGGATGACTATCTCTCAAAACTATCTCCAATTTATTTTTGTATTTATTTAATTAAATTTATATTTTAAATTATAAATATAAATTAAATATTGTTTTTCGATATGGGACTAACCCCCTCTCAAAGTTGCCATTAACCCGCTACTGTTAAAAAGGTTAAGTGCCTTGGTGTGTGTGTGTGTGTGTGAGAGTAAGGGAGAGAAAGAGTATCAGCTAACTGGTTTTTATTATTTCTTTTTTTGGGCGCTGCTTTTACGCGTTACTTTTTGGGGTTATTCTTAACGCGTGCGAGCTTCTTCTTATTCTTTTTTTTGTCAGCCTTTTTCTACTTCTCTCTCTTATTTCCATTTCCATGCAGCATTCAATCTTTGTTTTGCCAACCGAAAAAAGGTAAAGCACACTGCCTAAAAATAGCCAAAATAAAAAGCATAGCGACTCTGCTCACTTGGACGTCGGCGTCGACTGCGACGCGTTGGTAATTTGCTTGATTAAGTGGAATTTTTCCAAAGCATCGAGAAATGCAGGCGTCAATTGCTTTGGTGGGGGGGAGCGCGAAAAGCAAAACAAAAGCAGCTGAAAAAAATGGAAATACAAAAAACCAGGAAGCCAGAAAGAGTTAAGCATGCTGAAAATTTAAAAATGTGCCAAATGCAAAGGCAAATGCAAAATGCGTAATGATGTACGCTTCGCTACATAGGCGGCGGAATTGTAATAAATAGATCGGTTGCCTTTTCGCTGGCCGTTTATTTCCCAGCCAAACAGTCAACGGCCACCGAGTGCCCATAAAATGTATACGGTTGACAGTCGCGGGTGAAATGATAGCACCTGCAGGATATCGATGACACAAACACAGATTGCCTGTAAATATATATACATACATATTTACTCTGAAGGTATTACAAATCCATTAAAAAAAAGAAGAAAATATAGACCTTTTCACAAGAAAGTAAATTAATCAAAATTTAACAGATTCATGTTTATATTGTCCCAATTAAGTTAATAATCCCCTTAATTAGTATTAATCCCTAATCTGTTGGCCTCAATTGTAGCCACACACACACGCTCCCATCAAAAGTGAAGGTAAGATAGGAGAAGGTAGGCAGGGGGCCGCATGGTTGGATAGGCAAAAGCAGAGACGGTGACGCCGACGTTGACCGAGACTGCGACGCTGGCAGATTCGGTCGGTCGTTTGGTTTTATGTACAACTTGAACCCATTGCCTATGTGCTGCGGGTGTGTGAGTGTGGAATACAAACACACACAGAGACATGGCTGGGACTTATGTACAAAAACAACAATAAACAGCAAAGACGCAGCAGCAGCAGCAGCAAGAAGAAGCAGAAGAGGCAACAGAGGAAGGGGGAAAGGTGGGCGCAATTGCAATTTCGCCATGTATCGAATCAAATAATATGTACATATGTAATCCCCCCCTTATTCAGTATATATGTATGTGTATATATAACAACCTGCGCAAATGTGCAAAATTTGCAAATTGACAATATGGAAATTGTTTAAGTTTTCGGCCTGCCAGTTTATTAACCTCGAAATGCTTGACACGGCTTTATTTTCATTAATCAATTTTCTGGTTGATATTACCCATATATAACTGAGATATGTTTCACTTTCTAGCCACGAAACCTCTTTGATACTAATTTTTTGAACTGAACCAACCTCAGTACATTGCATGGTTTGTCACGGAATTCGTACTTGGGAATTTCTATGTACAATAAAGAGCTTACTGGCAATAAGGGGAGTGTTTTGGAAGTCAATGAAACTGTAAGAATATTCATATAACAATTGCATATATGCAAATATGTTAAAAAATCTCTATTTGTAGCTAGGCAGTCTCAAAAAATAAAACTTTTCCAAGTGTCAGAAACTTAATATAGTTTGAAATGCAATTATTGACGCGATCTGATTTTATTAAAATAGATTGCACAGTTCTTAGAAAAATGTCACAATCTAAATAACTTTACTGGAATTTTTCTCAGAAAGCTAAAGGTTATCAATTCAGGTTCCTTACAATTTAACCATAATTGGAATTGTAATTGGAAAAAAAGGTGTTTATATCTGTAATATCAGTAACTTATACACCCGCATAAAAAGCTTATCTCGTTAAAACAATATAAAGTTTTTATTTCTTTTTAAAGTAACCCAGCTTTTTTTCTGCGAGAGGCAAACACAAAGCATTAAATGATGCTTTGGCATCGTCGGCTACACCGCTTCGTCTTCTTATTTCTTCTCATTTTCTGTTTTTGTATTTTTTGCGGCCTCCACAGTAAACAAAACCAGTTTGAAAGTCATTAATTTTTAGCTTGTCTTTGCATTGTTGCTATTGCTCCTTATGTATTTTGTATTTTACTGTTTATTTAGTTGGCAACACTGGTCAAGAGCACGAAAAACAGCTGTGCAACAGGCACCCCTACCCGCGATTTATTTTTCTTTTTACACAGCAGGGCCATAAAAAAACAGTGTCAGAATATTTTGGTATACCTTGGTGATAAGCGAAATTCAAATCACAGAATATGTCAGGAATCAACTCTGTTCAGTTTCCCAAGCTCACACTCTTTTGTCGCGATTGTTATACAGTGCACGCAATTAATTTGTGCTTAATGTTCTAGTTAACCCATTTAGAACATTTCGGTTTTTTATTTCGTGTTTGTTTGTTTGCCGTTTTGAGTGCTGGGGAATTGCTCAATGCTGCTTATCGTCTGGTTATAAATAAATAAACGCTGCGAGAAAAACGACGAGGTACAGTGGGCCGTGTAATTGAAGTGGTGTCAATGGTGTTCACACAAATCGATTACAAGTGTATTTGGAGAAAGAAAGCAAGCTTGAAATGATTACAGGATTGGGTTATAAGCCTACGTTTCTATAAAGTTATTTGCTTTATGCTATAGAAGAATAAGATATAATTACAATACATTCGAGTAATATGTTTTAGTCACAGTTCGCAGCGTATTAAATTATGAGTTCAAATGTACCTATGTATGTATATAAATGACTTTTTAATGAATTGGTGAAATTGGTGAATTGGTGAAACTATTTTTGGAATGTATCATCCATACTTTTGTGAGAGGATGAAATAATATACTCCTGGCGATGCAATAGTTCCCGAACTTTCACGAATTTTTCGCACATTGAATGCAATTCGATAGTTTCGCCATGAGGTTACGATGACATCACTTTTAGGCTGCAGTTTTAGAATTGGCCAGCGTTTTGTTGGGACTGCAATTGGAATTGGATGGGGATTGTGTTTTGTGTTTCGAGCACCCTCCCCGTTGCACCCTTCACCTCTCCACCCAATTGTGATTCCAAATCCCAGCATGGATGAGTAAATATGTACGAAGGTCGGTCGCCAAGCCCCCTCCCCAAACACCCCACCCCATGCCAACCGTGCCACCTCCGCCCATGTACAACAAGTCGTGCTCTCTCACTCGCTCGCTCTGGCTCTGGCTGGCTCTCTCTCAAATACCCACTTCACTCCACCCCTCTTCACTACGCTTATGTACAATGGCATAAGATATAAGATATGCGCATTTCTTATAAATGCCGAACTGAAACGTAGCGAGAAATATGTTTGTCGAACCCGCCGTGTTTGTTTGTTTGCTAAGCTGCCACTTGGTTTTTATCATAATTTTTTTCATTTATGTTGTTTTTCTTTAATATCTTGATGGGTTTTATACAGCAAGGTGTATTTAAATTAAAGGGGTCTTGGGGTTGTGGCTTTAATGTTTTAAGATACAAATATCTTAACTAAAGCAATTAAAAGTATACATTTTGCTACAAGTATTTTATAAAGCATTGAGTTTTTGGAAAACTTCATAGCTTCAAGAATTGTTAAATTAAAATGCATAGTCCTAGGCCATTAAAGTATTTATTGATTTCTTATAATTTGAGTTTCTATAAAATGAGTACGATTTTCAAGGGCTTAATTAAAGTATTTGATATCCAATAGATACATTAGTATCTTTAAGAGTCCAGTGTCAAAACACCTTGAAACTTAATCAATTTCACAAGAACTCTACTAATACAATTTCTTTACGGATTTATAAACAATACATATTACAACAAAATATATGCAATGATGTTGCATTATTGCAATTGGGAATAAGGAACCTTTTAAGGACTTTTCTACGGAAATTGATATCCGATTTTAAGAGGAAATGTCTTAAATTGTTTCAGACATTTTAAGTAAAATGTACAATTAGAGATTTTGAGGGAGGATTACGGTTGGAAGGTTGGTTTTTGAAAGGTTGATAACCAAACTAATATGCAAATCGATTTGTGGATGGGTGGGGTGATGGGTTGTGGGGAGGGGGAAGTGGGTGGTGTTGTGGGTGGCCAGACCCCAAAAAAAAAAAAAAACGGCGGCTCTCCTCCGCTCTCCACTTTTTGATGGGGTCTCGCGTGTGTGCGACGTACTCTCTCTTCGGCCGTCTTGCTGCTCTGGCTCTCGCTCTCTCTCCCATCGTCGCCGCTTTTTCTGCCGCCGCCGCTGCCGCCTCTCTCTGTCTTTCTTTCCCGCGTGCCCGCTCTCTCTGGCTCTCTCTCACCGCAGCCACACTCAAACACATTTTGCTTGCTTTGCTGTTGCTCTTCGCTTTTGTTTGTGTTGTTGTTGCTGATGTTGCTGCTGCTCGCCGCCGCTATGTACACAACTGTACTTTTGATTTAACCTTATTTCTTTTGCTTTTTTTCTGCGTCGTCGTCATAGCTTCTAAGTTTTTCGTTGCCCCCTCCCTGTCGTCGTGTGCATCTGCTTTCGTTACTTAAAAGTGACCGCATGACAAGTCCCCCCAATAGCATCTTTCGTTACTCAAGGTAATGCATTTTTTTTTAACCTGCTTCGGATGACCAACGGCCCTTAAACTTGAACTTCGACATCAAGTGACCCATAAGCTATCATGTATTGTAATACTTTATACACACATACAAACAATCATAGGTTTATGCATATACATATAATTCACACAATGCAACAACGCTAATTGAAACTCATTTAGCGCGCTATTAAGCACAATTATAGTCACATACAAAATGCCAAACGTCGCAACAAATCGATAAAAGAAGTCTCTGCCTTTTTTTCTCAAAGAGATTCCACGCTAAGCGAATAAGGGTTAATGGGTGCGGGGGATGGTGGGTGTTAAGCGGCATCATCACGCATAATGCTCACCAGCATTAAAAAGCATCTATAAAAGTTTAAAAATGTTTGCATTAATTTAATAAGAAAAAGCTGAAAATCATCAAAGCACACAAACGTACACACACACACACATACGGTCTGCGGGCATTAACTCGCACACAAACGCGCTTACACACAGGCCAATAAATTAAAGGCACAGTGGGGCAGAACCATGAAGAAGCATTGGAGAAATTTTTATTATAGTGAGAAATTGTTCAATGGAAGTATTGTCATATTTTTCTCAGCTAAAATGATTAATTCGATATGTCAAATAAAATGTTGACTTATTACGATTATTTAAAAAGGTTAATGAATAAATAATGAAAATCGTTTATAATAAATTGTAATTGTATATTTTTGGTAGCAATAAAACGTTCCCCCTTATATGAATTAAATCATAAATGCTATATATGATTTGATTCTGGCTATTCTAAAAACGTTTGATATTCTTGTAAATAGTCCAATTATAATTTCTAAATGTATATTTCACCAAATTCTCATTGAGTTTCGACCACTGTAACGCCACTTGATCTTATCATCGCCCACTATCACCGTTCACATTCCCATATTCCTGCTGTGTGTCACACACATATCGCTTGCACACCCCGCGAAGGCAAAATTAACCGCTGATGCGACCCACTGTGCGCTGATAGCGGCGGACAGCGCAATCTGATGACGACACAAGTGTCGAAAGTAACGAGACTCCCGTCGACAGCCGCCCAAAGAGAGTGGTGGCGCGGTGGAGCTGGTTAAAGTGGGAGGAGGGCTGGCGGAGAAAGAGGAGCAGATGGAGGAGAAGAAAAAATAAAACAAAACGAACGAGTAAGCGTGCTCATACGCCTATGTGTGCGTGCATGCCGTGTGTGTGTTTCTGCTAACTTTCAAAGCGAGTTAATTTATAGCAGCAACAACAATGTGTAATTATGCCATTTGATTCGCTCTTCTTCTGTAAAAACTAGATTCTTCAAGTGGATTCTATTGGCGAAGCCCAGCTAGGCCAGAGTTGCCACCTGTTTGTGTGTTGGGGGGAGCTGCATTTATTTATCATCTTTTAATTGTGACGGTTATAGCTGCTGCTTTATTGTTTGTGGTTTTGTTAAAATGTATTTTTTTTATTGACTGTTGTCCCTTATTGTTGTTGTTGGTGTGTGCCCCCAGCAGCAGGTGAATGTTTGTTGCCTTTCCTGTGTGTTGTTTGCGGACGTTTGTTGTTTGTGTTTTATATACTGCAGCTTAAGTTGCTTGAAAAGTTTATTCACCTCTCGCTCTCACGTGTCAGGTAGCTGTTGTTTGCTCGTGTGTGTGTGTTTATTTGCTTGTGTGCGCTTTGGCCGGTTCGCGTCTCTGCTAGTTATTCTACTACTAAATACAGTGGAGCAGGCCTACGAAGGATTTTTGCGATAAAACTGAAATATTTAATGAACATTCTTTTGGAATCGTATTTTTTTCTTTTCTTATTCTTCTTTTTTTCTATAAATATTAAGAAATATTTTTTAATATGAAATGTTGGCTACCCTATATCAATATTATTTTAAAATATTATTTACTTGCATCAATAAACATAAGCAATGACTTTTATAAAACGTGCATTTGATATAGCCAAGCCCCACTGTATTACAAGTTTCGCCCCATTCCACCTAGAGCTGGCTTTTCATGTAAATTTTTTGCGCAGCCACAAAACCAGCGGCTTTGCATGCGAAAAAATTTGTTAAATCGAAAACGTGACTTGCTTTGTGGATTGGCTGTGGAAGATGTCCGAATCCGAAATTCAAATCCGCAGCTAAATCGAAAGAAATTTCTTGGTCTGGCAAACAAACTTCCCATCACCACTTACACTTGCATATCTTGTGATCAAATCAGACTTGATTTTTTTGTTTGATTTAGTGCCACTTTCTCCCCGAGAGAGGCTATCGGTTTCCTCCTCAACAAGGTCATCGTCGTCGTGGTGGTGTCGCCTTAATAAATTGAAATCAGGATATATTTATTATTTCGCAGCACGAACCAAAAGGAAGAAGAAAGGGGAGCAGAAATCGAGACATTCGCACTGCGGGAAAAAGGTGCTGCAGCAGATACAGATACTTCGTACCCGTACGTTTTTAGGGGTTAGAGTTGAACTTCCGCTTTCAAAAAGGAAAACAAAAACGACAAAAAGAATATAAATATATATATAAAGCAAAGAGGAAACCCAATTTCAACCCTTGGTGAAACACGAATGCCACACACTGCCACGCCCCCTTAACCCCTATTCGGAGTCTGATTACGGAAAATGACAACTTTTTTGTTTGCTCCAAGAAGGACTTTTTTTTTGTACATTTGCTAATTGCAAAGCTACATATATTAATCTTCTGTATTTAAATATTTAAAATTTTAATAAGAACGTACTGAAAAATTAGATCTTATAGATAAAAAATTATATCTATTAATAGGGACATTTATGGTAGCTTTACTGGACTTTTCCTCAATTTAACGTGAAGCCCCTAACCGGACATTATGATATATTATAAGTACATTTTAAAACTTAAAGCAATTTATATTTTTTTAAAGTTTTCTACCAAAAATTCTAACCAAGTTCTTCTTATCTTTTCCTTACAGTTGACCAACATACGGAATCACGACGACGCGACGAGCGAAAATGGCCAAAATGGAGGTCGACGATGTGGTCGACTTGAGTTTAGGCTCCGGCCGCGATCCGGCGTTAACCATAACGCCGGCTCCGTCTCCGGCGGCGCTAAGCAATCGGGATTTGCGAGCGCTGACGGCCAATAATGCGGGCCTTACCATAACACCAGCACCGGCGCCGGCGACCAATAATGGTCCCACAGCCACCACCAATAGCACCAGCACCAGCACCAGCAGCAGCAGCAACTCCGCCAACTCCACCAGCAACACAGCAAACAACAACAACAGCAGCAGCAGCGGGGGCAGCAGCAGCAGTAACACCAATTCCACCAGCAACACAAATAGCAATAATCCCAGTGAAGGCGGCGGGACGGCAGCTGGAACAGGAGGAGCCTCCGCAGGAGGGGGAGGAGGCGGCGGCGGCGGTGTCGACGAGAACAAGGTGCAAAGAAGAGTCCTGCGACCACGAACCGAACCCAAATCCTATGCCGAGGCTCCCGACATTGTGCTATTACCCGCCCGGACCAATGGCCGTCAGCAGAATGGCAACATTGATTCCGAGACGGATGACGAGGAGATGCCGCCCTATGTGCCCATCAAGGAGTTGAGTCACGCCGAGCTCAAGGAGCGAGAGAAGAGCCTAAGGAAGCTGCGGCAGGATCTGCGCAACGAGGAAACCAAGCTGATGCTCCTCAAGAAGCTCAAGCAGTCGCAGCAGGTGATGAAGGAGAACCTTGTGGTGACGCCCACCAGCGTTTCGCCCAACAATCCGCTGGCAGCGATTCCCGCCGCTCTCACCTCGAAGGGATCGCTCAGTGTCACGCCCACGTCGGCTGTGCCGCTGCCCGCCCACAGCAAGGGCAGCAGGAGTAGTTTGGGCGGCAGTGGAGGAGCCGCTGTGAGCATTAGGTGAGAATGGAATACATTACATTATATTTTATTATATTACTGACTTATCCCTTGAATTTGCAGCGCCACCAACAGTCGAACGGGCAGCTCGAGCTCAGCGGCGGCGGCTGCCTCCGCCATTGCAGCGGCAGCAGCGGCGTTGAGCAGCCATCAGCAGCGCGGCAATTCGGGCGGCTCCTCTGGTCTTGGGAGCAACTCGATTCTGCCGCCGCCGAGGGCATCGCTGCCGCCGGGCGCCACTTTGGCCGCCGGCACCACCATCACGCCCGCCACCTCCGCCTCGCATCGCTCCAGCGCATTGCCGCCGCGCACCAACCTGCCGAATCTCACCATCACGCCCTCGGTGACCATAACGCCCACCTCGGCGCCGCCCTCCAGTCTGAAAGCACGCAATGTGAGTTATTGTAATGTAATCGTTGCCGTAAGCGCCGAGTTTTTCTCTCTTTCTCTCTCACCTTTTTGTCCAAGAGCACCAACAGTACTCACCAGTACACCAATACACCAATTCACCAATTTACAAATTATTACAAACAGCCCAAAAAGACATACAATATCACACAAGAAACAAAAACTCACGCTTAGCAACACTAGTGCACATTGTAAACTAATTTATTTGATTATTATTTATTTATTTATTTATTATTATATTAAAGTATTAAATACAATAGTTAGACAACAGTAACTATAGGCAATTGAGTTGATTAGTGTTTTGACTTTCCTAGGAACGTTGTTTCGATTTATAAATTAAAAACAAAACGTCCAACCGAAATATAAAATAAAATTTCATTTACAAAATAAAGCATAACATTTAAAAGCCAAAAGAGAGAAGCTATTGATTTGAAACATAACGAATATGTATTTTAAATAAAGAAAAAAATGTATTTCAAATAGTATGCAATTCAAAAATGTGCCATATAATTTAAATATGATTATGAATTTTAAACCTGATTTTGGGGATAACTTACACAGGTACCACACAGAACAATTTCAATATAAATTATGCTGAAACGCATTCTTCAAAATAATAAAGATGTCAAAACCTAAGACTACACATATAGCATACTTTCGGGCACACTTTTAATTATTTTGTAATCAAAGAAGTATTCTTTATACTGTCATTCGCGCAATATCCCAAAAGTTATATATATTTTCACATCTTTGTCTGAGTTTGGACATTGTTAAAGATATTTTGTTTAACTTGTTTAATTTTTAGATTCGCTTTTATAGATCTTGCTTATAACAATCTTGGGTATAAAACATTTCCAACACTATACTAACAACACACTCAACTAACCAACACTAGAAAACATTTCCAACACTATACTAACAACACACTCAACTAACCAACACTATTAACACTCAACTAACACACCTGTCAAATCCGCCGAAGTCGGCCTCTGTCTGGAAAAATATATATCACAAAAACCATAAACCGAGGAGGCTTCGAGCAAGTGGCACTACTTAATATTCCATCATTTAACGCATTCATTCAATAACTTTGAAAAAATCAGCCAACGACTAAACGCAACATTTGCCTCTCTGTTATTCTGTATTTGTACTTGCTATTCCTATATAAAAACCCAAAACAAAAAAATACAAATCGTTGAAACATGCAGCCTAATATTTCGGATAATTCGAAGGTACCTGGGACCATAAGCAATTCTGTTTCCATCACACCGGCGCCACCACTGTCCCAGCAGCATCAGAATCAGCTCAACGAGCTGAAGGTGAGTGTGTTCATTAGAATCGCTTGAATTCTTGATTAAATTAAAGTTAATTAATTTATTTAATTACCATTCTGACAGAACGATCGCTCTACGCCGCGAGAAGACGCCCAGACACCCGCTCAAAGACAGGCGGCAGCTAAAATGGCACTGCGAAAGCAGCTGGAAAAGACGTTGCTGCAGGTGAGTCTCCAAAAGTCTCCTTAAGTTTTAAGATTTCCTTTTAATATACTCTTTTAATCCCTTAAAAAAGATTCCCCCACCAAAGCCACCACCGCCAGAGATGCACTTTATTCCCAATCCCAGCAACACGGACTTTGTATATCTTCTGGGCCTGGAAACCGTTGTGGACTATCTGACCGTGAACAAGAAGGCCAATGCTGTGGCAGCTCCCTTCCGCTGTGCCCAGTGCAAGATTGACTTTACTCCCGTTTGGAAATGGGAAAAGCAGAGTAAGTATAAAGGGATACAAGTCCTTGTAGATTATAAATTATGGTCTTTTGTTGTCATTGTGATTATTAAAACTAATTTAAGCTGTGAATTCCTAATAATAACGACCCTTTCCTTGCCTTTCCATAGCCAACAAGGATCCCAAGGTGATCTGCGAGCAGTGCGTCACCTCCAATGTGAAGAAGGCCCTGAAGGCGGAGCACACCAATCGACTGAAACAGGCGTTTGTCAAGGCCCTCCAGCAGGAGCAGGAGATCGAGCAGCGTCTGGCCAGCCAGAGCAGTCCCTCGCCAGTGGACAACCATGGCTCGAGTGGCGGCAACAACAACAACTCGCTGTCTGTTTCCGCGGTAACCAGCTCCAATTCCTCGTCATCGCATATGCAAAGGGAACGGGAACAGCTGCAGGCGACGCATGCTTCGGCAGCTGCCGCCTTGGTCAATCTGCCGCCGTCAGTGACGGTGATACCCACCAAATGCCAGACACCAACGCCCGCTGCGCCACGTCCAACGCCGCCGCCGCCACCGCAAAGTCAACCCACACCGCCGCCGTCATCGAGCACATCGCGATCTTCGCGAGCGGCAGCCACTGCCGCCGCTGCTGCCATTGCCGCCCAGCAAGCGGGTATCCTTAGTCCCGGGCCGACGGCAGCGCATCATCACGAGGCGGCCTCATCATCCCGTTCCTCCCGCAACGACCGACACGATCATCACCACCAGTCGCAGCAGCAGCAGCAGCAGCGCGATCAGCGGGAACGTGATCAGCAGACGCAACAACAGCAGCAGCAGCAGCAGGCGCAGAGCTATGACAAGTACTCGGCAGCCACGCTGGCGGCGGCTGCTCATCTCAGTGCCCTTGGTGGCATGGGCGGCCTCAACCTCAACAGCCTGGCCAGTCTGGGCAATCTTGGCAATCTGGGCAACCTCAGCCAGCTGGGCAATCTGGCAGCCCTGGGCGGCTTGGGTAACTTTGGTGGTGGAGCCAGCTCGGCCTCCAACAATGCAGCAGCGGCAGCGGCGGCGGCATCAGGGCTGGGTAGTTCCTCGCCAGCGGCCACGGCGGCGGCCATGCAGGCTTTCCAACAGCAGCTATTTAGAGGTGCGTTTAATTATGGGTTTTTATTGGATTATATATTAATTACCTTTCATTTTTGTAGCTCTGGGACAAGGCCTGGGCGCCAATCCGCAGCATATGATGCAGTTTGCACCGCTTTTGTACTCTTACCAGGTCGCCATGGCGCAGGCGGCCCAAGTGGCAGGTGAGAGCTCTCTTATTGAACATTTTTCGCCACACATTTACTCATGTAATTTCTCCCTTCGAACAGCCTTCAATAACAACAACAAGAAGAGCAGCTCCTCCTCGGGATCCGCAAAGAATTCGAGCAGCGCCAACAGCATGGCGGATGTGCAGCGGGCGGCGGAGCTGCAGCGTCAATATCTGCTGGAGATGATTCCTCCCCAGCAGCAGAGCGGTGCCAGTGGCAGTCGCCAGAACAACTGGAAGGCCTAAAAGGTCGCAGTAAACAATGGGGAAAACGTTAAGCAAACGGCAAACAGCAGCAACAAAACAACAACTATTTTTATGGTTTTCTTGATTAGTTAATTTTATAATTTAAAACGAAAACAAAAGAAGAAACACAAAAAAGCAAGTAATAAGAGGGGGGAAAAACAAAAAACATCAAATATACACGTAATTAATATAATTATATGCTATTTGTAAACAATAATTATACAATTAATTATACAAATAATTATACAAGAATGAAACGGAAGACGGAAGAAGGAGCAAACAGTAATTGTTAGTAGTTTTTTCCCCTTATTTTGTTACCACTCTGCATTACACATATATGTATGTATATGTATATGTACATCCTTTTGATTATTTTGCCAGCAAACAAGAAGATGAAGATTATACATAGCAGACGATAAATAAATGCAACGTTTTTACGCTCTCCTAGTAATTGAATATTAAATAATGTCGTAATATATTGAGAAATCCTAGTTAATAAGCCAAGATTTGCCCCGTTTTTCTAGGGGCGCACAACAACAACAACAAAAACAAATACCACATTCACATACACAGCAACATTTTGTAATTGTTAATACACACACACACACAAACATTTATACACTTTATTGGTTGATGATCCTCTCCGTTTGGTCTTTTGTCAACCACAAAAAAATTATGTCGTACAATTCTTTTTAGTTTTTATAGCATCGTGACTAAAAAAAAACCTATATAAATATATAAATATATATAATAATAATTATATTTTTTAATCAATTTTAAGCATATGCATTAGTATTTAGTTGTAAACAAATTTTTAGGGTATATAAAATAAATTACAGAAAACAAATTACACAAATTCTTGCATATTGCCAGCCTACAGCAACAGTTTATAGCCTAAATCCCCTGTGACTTATGTTTTCACATTTTAAATGGATCATTTCAAAAAGATATTTAAAAGATGCAACCATAAATATAGAAATTTCGGTAAAATATGGTATTTTGCAGTATTTTATACTAAATACTCTAAATTCCTTTTGAATTCTACATTCTTTAAAATGTGAAAACAATCCGCCAGTGGAACCAGGCTATTATACATAATCCAAGCATCATAATACTATGATCATTATTCCGACATTTTACATTAAATCCTCCATATGCCTTATCCATGTTACAGCTCCGATACGAAGTTAGTACTGTTATTTAGTTGAGATCGCATATAAAATACCAATATCACGTCTTCTGTTCTTAATTTTCACACACCAACAAAAAATGCAAACAAACATCGAAAACTCCAAATGCTAAATCGCATATAATAACTTGTACATACCTTATACATATATGACATTTGAAGGTAATCCATGTTCGGTAAACCGAAAATAAAACATATATACTCTTCCCAATTAGAGCAGATGACACAGACACAGACAGATCTTCAGGTTTTCGATCGATCCTCCATTGAGTGCGGCGAGCTCTTCCCCGGGCAAAGCGGCCAACATGAATATATATAATATTGACTGAATATTAGCATATACACAGAGGTAGTAGGATTCTAGACAGAAGGAGGACGAGGAGGAGGAGCAGAGGCTTGCATAAATCCCTAAACATACGAGTAAAGCATATATATATATATTTTTGATTTATCGGACGGACAGAAAGAGATAGAGAGAGTTGTAGGTTTACACATTCAGGCGAATCATTCGGAACACAAACCAAATTCACTTTGGGCATGCGAAATCAAAATGTGATCAAAATATGAAATTACAAAACAAGCAAAATAAACTTAAAATAAAAAAAAAGCGAGGGAGAACAATTAAGAGGAAACAAGCAGACGAGAAATTCATAATTATTTAAGCTAAATAAATAAAAAAAAAGAAAGTAAAAAACTTAAACTAAAATGCATTGTAATTCAGTCGGCATCAGTTTCAGTGTGTATGTGTGTTTGAAATTCTATGCTAAATGTAAAACAGTATAAGAATATAACAGTTTTTAAACCAAACCAAACCGGAATTACTTTTATTGTATTTTGGGGGAGTGATGGGGATCTTATATTTCATTTTGGCTTAAGTGGAATGGGTTTAAACTTCATAAGTTTTTAGTAATCCCAAATGTAAGTATTGAAATTAATTTAACACTGATTGGTTTTTTATCAGATAGAAATAAAAGCAAGCAAATGTCACTCAAAGCTGGAATACAAGTGAAGCTTTTTTGAGTGAACTCTGTGAAAAGCTGTAACTCGAGCGCTCAACATAAAGTACACAGCTGATCGCTGGCAAAAATCACTCAAAGCTAATTTCATTCAACGCTGATAGCTGGCCACTTTCTGTTCGTTTATGTTCGCCTGGTATTCTGGTTGGCAAAGTTTCCAAACTGGTACTTGAAATCGATAGTTGCCACAACAATACTGCCAGAATTTTATGATTATCCGATCATATTCGCCAGTCATCAGATTATGCATACCAGGCGCACATAAACGCTTAGCAAGCAAATGTCACTCAAAGAACAGAACAGAAGTAAAGCTTTCTTTGAGTGAACTCTGTGTAAAAGCTGTTACTCGAGCGCTCAACTAAAAGTAAACAGCTGATCCCTGGCAAAACTCACTCAAAGCTTAGCAAGCTAATGCACTCAAAGCTCAAATCAATGTAAACAGCTGATCGCTGGCCACTTGCTGTTTGCTTATGTTCGCCTGGTATTCTGGCTGGCAAATTCTCTCAACTGACGCGTTAACTTGATAATTCCAACAACAATACTGCCCCAATTTAATGAATTATCCAATCAATTTCGTGCGTCATCCGATTGTGCATACCAGGCGCACATAAGCGCTAAGGAAGCAAATATCACCCAAAGAATACAAGTAAAGCTCCTTTTGAGTCAACTCTGTGAAAAAGCTAATACTCGAGCACTCAAATCAAAGTAAACAGCTGATCGCTAGTCAAAATCACTCAAAGCTTAGCAAGCAAGCGGCGCTCAAAGCTTAAATTAAAGTAAACAGCTGATCGCTGGCCACTTGCTGCTCGTTTATGTTCGCCTGGTATGCTGGCTGGTAGAACGCATCATTTGTGGTGGGGTTAATTTTTCTCAATGCCTTTTCCAAGTGTTTGATTTTTGTATTCAAAAAGCTAAAAATAAACATTATTTACTGCCCCTGACTTATTGAATAAAACTGACACCATTGAACAAATTACACTCATATTTTGTTATTATTTCCATTTAATTTTACGAAATCTCTCCTTTGTATGTGATTCGAACTAAACATTTTAATTTTAAAAACTTTTAATAGTTTAATAATTTTATTATTCTTATTTAATAAACTGTTATCTATCTATGTATGGTAATTTTAAAAATATGCGCCTAACATCGTCCAACTATCGATGTGACCAGCTTTGATTTCTCTTTATATAGACAAAAGTGTCGTTTATTTGTTAAGCTGCCCTGAAGACATGAATTAGGAATATAATAATATAGTTTGCCAAGTTACAAAAATATTTTCAATAACTTTTAAATATGTTCCCTTAATTTTAATCTAAAACAAAGCTCATTATGTAAAACAAATGTGACCATCAGGGGCTTCTGCAAACCCGTTGCATCTGCATTTGTATGTGCCTGGTCACTCTAAGCCAGGGGTGTGAAAAACAGATAATAATAAATAAATAAATAAATAAAATATTTCTGAACAATGGACAAGGAAAAGTTGATTGTGCCCAATCAAATTGGCTACCTGGTACTAAAGGACGATGGCGCAGTCCTGGAATCCGGCGGGGAGCTCAAGAATGACGAGCGGAGCGCTAATGCAATAATGGGCCTGCTCAATCTCACCGAGAGGTAGTACGAGCAGTTAGTGCGTATGATTCATTGTTAAAACCTAGTCGTTGTATGCCCCCAGCATCGATGAGTCCTTCATGGCGAACAGCAGCTGCGAGCGGATCACCATCGATTACGAGGAGTACCACTACAGCATCTGCATGTCCAACCGTCGAATATATATCGTGAAGATAAGCGGTTCCCAGAACGGTGGCAATCCCACTGCCACGGCCAGCTCCTCCTCATCGAACAGCGTGTATAACGATGCCTCCGACAGTGGAGCGGTGCTGGCTTGAAACCCAAACTCGGATGTTCGACCCACTTGCCGATTCTGCTGGCGTGGTGAAAATGGGCCGCCCAGGGCCCACAATTGGCGCACTCCCATCCTGTATCTGATCCTCCTGTTTATTTGTCAAAGAATACATCATCTGTGAGCTCCTGCTCGAAAATCCGCCTTGCTTCCTGGGTGACGTCCAACAGGGTGAACTTGCTGTTGCACAGGATCACATAGTACTGCCGGAAGTTGCAGCGCCGCTTCACGATCCAGTAGTCGTTGGTGGTCTTCACCTGCAGCTCCTCGGCGGCGGGTGCACTGTCCAGATTGTCCGATTTCCCACTGGCATTGGCCAGATCCGCGATAATGCTCATCACGTTGCGAGGAATGCCCTGGGGCAGGTGTCGCTGCATGTTCGTGTGATGCTGCAGGCTCAGTTCGTTGATAAACAAGTATTTGGCTGCCGTTTCAGTGCTGCTGCTGGTGCTATCCTGACCACCACCGGTTGAGCCCACAGCCTCCTTGTTCAGCTCGGTGGCTATATCGCGGGCCAGCTTGGTCAGTTGGCCACTCAAATAGGCATGCAGTTCATCGTAGAGCTCCTGCTTTGGGGCAGGTTGATCAGCTGGAAAGGAGGCAAGGAAGGGGTCTTAGAAGCCATCAAAAAATGAAACGCAAAACCTACCGTCCAAGAACAAACAAAGCGTAATGTGGAGGGCACGATAGATGAGCAGGTAATACGACTTGGCTTGCTTCTCCAGGGTTACATAGACCTTCAGGGGCATATGTTCCTCCGACGTGGCCTCCTCCTCCTCTCCTTTCCCTAGTTGCCTCACAAAACCTGGCAACTGGCTCTCGCTGATGCTCCGCTTGAGCGAGGGACTCACTACGAGAGAAGAGCTGCTGGCCTCCACTTTCAGTACATTTTGCACTATATACGCGTGCAGGCTATATAGATCCTCCGGCTGAAGTTTTCCGCCACACAGGATCTGCTCCTGGTAGAGCATTACCGTCTCCTTGATGGCAGGAAAGGTTTCGCCGAGCATCCCAAAATTGTGAGCTCGCAGAAAGAGGGATTTGTCCAGGGGCAGATATTGTATGGAATGCAGCATGTCGATGATATCACAGTGGGCCAGATCCTTCAGATCCCTGGTGAGGTACTTCTCGTAGAACCCGAGCAGTTCCTGCGCCAACAATTCCCTTCTCTTCTCGCCATCCACTTCCTCGATTCCGTGGGCTGTTAAGGTTCCATGCTGCAGGCGAAACATTTGATAGCACTGCCTCAGGATCGCTCTGTAGATCCTATCCGAGATCTCAGCGCCACGGTAATCATTCACCTCCACGCCCTCCTTCAGGCGCACCTCCTTGGGCACATTCAGGACCATGACCATCCAATATCCTGGCTCGGGCTGGTAAAAGAGCTGAGTGGTTTTCTGGGTGTGCAGTGCCTGGCAATCGTCTTCCGAGGTGAATGTCCTGCAAAAAGGCACCACATTCTCCAGTATTACTCACTTCCCAGGACAGTTGAACCTCCATTAAATACCCTGTAAACCTGATGATGGCCTCACTCAGTCCCACATCCTTGATTTTCGTGTTCAGCTCGATGTCATTCGGATGATAGAATAAAACCTTCTTGTGTTCCTGCAAAGAATTACTCATTAAGGGGCGTTTCCAGGCAGCTGAAGCCACTAAACCCACCTCGCCCTCACGTTCCCCGAAGCTGGAATTGAATACGTAAAAGCTACGCAATGTAACTTCCACGCGCTGCAGTAATTTCGCCATTATTAACAATTTAACTTGCAAACAAAAATATTTTTTCCGCAAAATGTAAATAGAGAAAATGCACTAACGCCTCGCCTATCAGACAGACGCCAGGGTTGCCGTACTATGAAAAGTCGGTATATTTCTGGTATTTTTCTTGCCAGCCTGCTTGCCCAACCCGCCGCATTCAAAATGCCAAAAACTGCCATTGAGAAATTAATTTTTGAAACGAAATTTATTTTAATTGCGTGTATTTTGGATTTGAAAGGTGAATTTTGATTTATATATATAAAGAAAAGCATTTAACTAAAAAAAGTAATCTTGGTATGCACTGGAATTTGGAATTTTGATAAGGCCTCCCTCCCGAAAATTCCAACAGGCGAGTCTGTCGTCTATTGCTTGATGTCTTGATGTAGGAAAGTAGGTGCTTAGTATCTTGTGTTTATTTGGAAATGCATTCAGCCTAGGCCTGGATTCCTCCGCGGAGGCGGAGCACCAGGTGGAGGGTCGACTCCTTCTGGATGTTGTAGTCGGACAGGGTGCGTCCGTCCTCCAGCTGCTTGCCGGCGAAGATGAGACGCTGCTGATCTGGGGGGATGCCCTCCTTGTCCTGGATCTTAGCCTTCACATTCTCAATGGTGTCGGAAGGCTCCACTTCGAGGGTGATGGTCTTGCCAGTCAGGGTCTTCACGAAAATCTGCATGCCACCGCGGAGACGGAGCACCAGATGGAGGGTCGACTCCTTCTGGATGTTGTAGTCGGACA
>JAEIIU010051619.1:0-21162 GCA_018874675.1 Drosophila baimaii
CCGATTATTGCAGGGCTAATTATTGCCAGTGTTATGGGTGGACTTGGAACCTGGGGGTATAAAGCATGGAAGAAACGATCAGTTCACTAAGTCTCAGTAATAGTAGTCAGTCATCAAAATGATTGGAGCGAATAGTTTATGAGAAGTAAAGTACGTAATTTATGTAAAACAGCCTTTATTTTAACCGCAATTTTGGGTTCAGCTTCGGTATCAATGGGGCTAAATACGAAACAAGCCCATGCTGATGGCAAAACGCCGTCGAAGATTGATTCTAAGACGCCATTTCCAGATGGCACGAAACAGGGGCTGTTATTGTCACCCGACACAGAAGACACGCCAGTATCGGTTAATTATACCGGTGATTCCGGGAAAAATGTGACTCTAAAAACCATTAAAGCTGGTGGAGGGACGTATGCGTCGTTCAATCAAAAGTACGGTTCACAATTGGCTTCATTTTCAATGGCTACTGGGGATAGTGAGCTTAAAGGCATTAGTTTTACAGCTCAGTACGGAGTGGTTGGTAAAACGACGAGTGGTGATCCAGTAACGGCTAAAGTTGAAATTTCCAATATGCAGCGAGCATTGTCTTGGCAAAATGGGAACATCAATAGTTCTGTTTATTCGCCGGGAATTGAATTTTCTAACAACTTGTATAATGGTTTTGATACCAAAGGCATTCAATCGATGGATTTCAAAATCACGTTTACGGATCAAAAAACGAATAAGGATATTGAGTTCAACAAAGATGCCTATATTAGTTGGAATTCTTTGAATCCTAATGCGACTAACCCATATGGTAATGGTCATGCGGTCGAAGCGGTGGCTTATCTCAATAATGATGGAAATAACGACAGTTACGTCACTAAGGACTCGGTAATTGAACAATACAAGTCGCCAATTGACTCAAGTTTAACTTTGACTGGTGGGTCTAAAACACCTAATCAAAGCTATGATGACGTGGTGGCAGAAGATGCGATTGGTGCGGCGGGATTTGATAAGCATTCAGTGTCATATCTACTAACTGGGACGACGCAAGAATTTAGTATCAATTCTTTTAACCCTTCTAGTTTCAACGCCTCGCCAGCATTATCTAAGTCCAATGGTCAGGATTACTGGTTTGCGCCATCAACGGCGACAGTTTTCACGCCAACACCGGACAAGCCAAGTAAGAAGGTGGTTGACCCAGATACCAAGGCAGATATGGATAAGCAACAGGTCAAAGACGGGCAAAAGTTACAGTATCAAGTGTCACAAAAGGTTGGCTATTTGGGACAAGATACGTTGGAACGCTACACCTCAATGGACTGGAAAGATAAATTGCCGGCTCAGTTTACGTATAAGTCAGCTTACTTGGTTGATGAAAAGGGTAATAAAGTAACAGCAGATACGTTCAAAGCTGATAGTAAGCCAGATAGTAATTCAAGTAGCTCAAGCAATGCATCAAGCAGTAGTGCAAGCAGCAACTCAAACTCAAGTAGCAGTTCAAATAACAGTTCCAGTTCTGATAATTCAAAAACAACTGATTGGGCCGGAACGGCAACTTTTGATAAAGCCACTAACACGGTCGACTATAGCGCTTCTGCTGACTTCTTAAAAGCAATGCCAATGAATGGGGAGACCTATACACTCGTGATTGATGGCGTGGTTGACTCCGGCGGTAAGGCCTCAACTTTAACCAATACCGGAGATGTTATCATTGATGGTAACAGTCAAGAGACTAATACGGTTACTGATAATACAGTGCCACCAACTGCCAGCAAGCTTTCTAAGACGGTAACCGATACATCAGGGAAGACGGGAACGACAGGCAATGTTGCGGCGGGTAAGGACTACAGCTACACTTTAACCGCTGATATTACTGATAAGTACGCTATTAATAGTTTGGACATCAGTGATCCATTAGCTTCAGTACAAGAGTACAAGGGAGCAACTGTCACTAGTGATGGTAAAGATGTGACGTCGGACGGTACGCTAAGCTTTGACAAATCAACGAACACAGTAGATTGGAAAGCGAAAACACCTAAAGACTTTAGTGGGAAAAAGCTCTTGATGAAGATCACCGTACAGCTTAAAAAGGACGCTGACTTGAGCAAATATATTGGTACAGATGGCAAAATTAGTATTCCTAATGTCGCCACGTTGGACGTTGATGGATCAAAGACACCATCAAATCCAACCTCTGTAACGCCACCAACAGTCAAACCAACTGCACATAAGTTTGTTCAGCTAACCGGGGATACGCCAGATTCCACCGGAACTGACAGTGATAGTACAAGTGATTCAACTGGCAACAATTCTTCGTCATCTTCGGATTCCAACAATTCTTCGTCATCTTCGGATTCCAACAATTCATCTTCAAATGATACGAGCGAAGCAAAGGATTCCGACAATTCATCTTCGAATGACACGAGTGAATCAAAGAATTCTGATACCTCTTCATCAAGCAATTCTAACTCTGATAGCAATGCTTCTAGTTCAACTAAGACCTCTAGCACTAACAGTTCATTAAATTCCAAGTAGCTTAAAAAGTAAAAATGGTCTCACATTCGGTTTGAATGTGAGACCATTTTTTGGAAAATACTTAGTTAACGATGCTTATAGACCATTAGCGGCTAGTAGCTCACCACCACGGTTTGTTAAGAGATAACCTTGACCATTTGAGAAAGCCAAACCTTCAAATTCACATCTGCTTGAGAAAACAGAGGAGTGAACGTCTTTAGATTTAAGCTTGCCAGCTACTAACTTAGACACGTTAACGGAAGAGATCGAATCGTCGCTAATGAAATATAGACGATTATTAGCGCTATTGTAACCAATGGATTGATTTTTTTCACCGGGACGATTACGTAGTCCTTGATAGAGAAGATGGAAAGAGACTTTTTTCGGTGAAATGGTTCCCTGATAGACCTTTAAAGCTCTTGACCCACCGACATACGAACTAAAATAAGCTTTTCCCTTTTTATCAAAGGTCAGATTGTTGCCAACAGTGACTTTGATACCACGAGGGGTCACCAATTTGTAATTAACCGTATTGATAGACTTGAGACTCTTAGTTGATACTTGCTCAGCGGTACCATATGCGCCAGCCACCCCAGTTGTTTTGGTGAACCATAATTGCCCATTTTTAGGGTTTAAGGCCAGTGATTGAATATGACCGGTATTAAATTTAGGACCAACTTTGATGCACTTCAATACCGCTAAGTCAGTGCTGTTACTGAGTCCCTTTGAATTGGCATAAGCAGCTTGACGAAGCAAAGCCATGTTTGATGATGACGCGCCGTATACCTTACGGAGTTTGGCTAAGTTAAAGTAGGTAATCCAGCCAATATTAGAGGCTCATTCGTCACGTAGGACACATAGGCGCCATTGCTGTTTTTAGTCATTGCAATACTCTGAGAATTACCGAAGTCATCTGAAGCGTGCATAGTAACTGGTAGATAAAAGGCAGTTGTTAATCCCATGCCTGAGACTACGGTTAAAGAAGCAATTAAATCAGTTAATTTAATTTTCAAGATGATTCAGCTCTGAATTAATTTTTAGCAATATGTTCCTAACTTTTCAGCAGTTTCAAGAGTGATATTTGGTAATTTACGGCGCCTATTCCGTAATCCCAGTATAGTTGTTGAATGAATGTCAGTATCTTTTTCGATCCGATAAGATGAAATATAACTGTCTAAAAGGGCCTGAATTTATTCTCTTATTTTTCCAATCTCTAGTCGCCATACCTTTTATTAATTGTATAGAACAAATGAATTGTAACACATTTGTGCTATACGAAAACGTTGATTGTAAAGTTAATCCGAACGAAGTTAGAACCAAAATACCAGCTTCCCTTAAAATAGTGTTTAACACAATCCTATTTTTAAGGAGCTGATCTTTTGTCTAATATAACCTGTCTAGAGCGAGTAAAAATTGAAAACTTTTGTCGTTTAAAACTACCACAGGTGGTCATTGCCGATTACTTAAATTGGACACCAGCAACATTTTCATAGGAGTTAGCATGCTGTCAGCCCTATCGAGCTAAATTGGCAAAGAATTCGGATTAAATTTGCAATCTGCCAATTACGTACCTTCATTTAGTAATGAACAATGTCACGTTAATAATGATAATAGTTAAGCGTGTCCTAAAAAATATAATATGATTAAGGTTAAATTAAAATTAACTATTGATTAAAAATAGATTAGAGCTAGTATTATAAATACATAAGTAATTTTCTTGATGTGTATGTAAGAGGTGATAATAGTATGAGAATGTTGATATTTTCAGAAGAGTACCCTCCAGCATCAATTGGTGGTGCTGCTACAAATGCAAGATACACGGCAGAAGGATTGAATGCATTGGGGCAGAAGATTTATATAATTGCAAATGGAAAGAAGCAGTATTTAAAGAGTCAAACGGGTGTACATATATACAGAACTGGAAATGAACAATTGTATGCTACTTCAAATACATCGAGATTAAGTTTCGAAAAAAAAATGTTTGAAATTGCAGAGGGTGTAATTTCAAAGAATCATATTGATAAGGTGATTGTTCTGGATATCTTTTGTTACGACGTTGCCCGACTAGTTTCGAAATTTCATCATTTGCCTTTAATTTTAGTTTGTCAACAAAGTTGTTTTACGCAACAAAAGTATGATAAAGATAATCATTTTGTCTTTGATGACATTGGAATTTCGAATAATTTACTAATTTCTTTGGAAAAGCGGGTCATTGAAGATGCCGCCAATATAGTATTTATTTCGCGATCATTACGAGACGATATGAACGATGAGTATAACATTAAGGGTGCGCAGACGGTCATTCATCTGGGAATAAGTTCAAATGGGATGAGGTCCCTTAAAAATAAGTATGAAGATAAAAGTATTCATATTAGTGCTTGTGGACGTTTGGTAGTAGTTAAGAATGTAAAAGCCATTATAGAGGCGCTTCCTGAAATATTAGCAAGTAATCCTAATGTGGTAGTGGACATAATTGGCGATGGTCCAGAGAAGAATAGTCTTAAAAAGTTGAGTCATGATCTATATGTAGATAAATATGTTAATTTTTGGGGGAATTTAGAACATAAGAAGGCTTTAGAAATTATGAGTCGGTCAACACTAGCGATAATTCCAACTCTGTGGGAATCGTTTTGTTATGTTGCAACAGAATATATGGGACTCGAAGTACCAATTCTGTTCAGCCCAGTAGATTCACTACCTGAGATTGTACCTGTGGGATTGGGATTTCGATTAAATGTTGAGATGGAAAATCGAAAGAGAAAAATTTATCCTGTTGAAATTTCCAGCAAAGTAAATGAGATTCTTAGACTGTCAAGTGATCGGCTATATAATATCGGCAGAGAAGAAAGAAAGATAGTCTTGCAATACTTCAGCAATGAAAGATTTGTGAAACAGCTTTACGAATTCTTGAATAAGGCTAAATGAAGAAGAGGATGTGATCATTTTGGACGATGTCGTTAAGTTTACACAAGAGGAGCAGAAATATTCTTTAAGGTATAGGATACATGAGATAAAGTTAATGAAATTAGTTGGATCATGGGGATTGCTCGATGATATTGCACATAAAGTATTTGAACTTAATAAACTCAATAAGAAAATAGAATCGGATATTGTGCTTTTCATTTCAGATAATGGAGTTGTGGATGAACAGATTTCTGCGGTTAGCGTTAAGGAGGAACATAATGTCTATCAAGCATTAGATGCAGGGATCGCACCAATTAATCTAATTTCTATAGAAACAAAGAGCTTTTTACGAATAGTTGATGTTGGAAGTACTTTAAACATAAAATTAAACAATATAATTGATGATCGAGTTTCCTTAGGAACAAAAAATTTGGCTCAAGAAGATGCCATGAATGAGTTGCAGTTAAAAAAAGCAATTGAAACCGGTAGGAAAGTAGCAAGAGAGTATTCTTCTGATCATTTTCATATTTTTCAATTGGGCGAAATGGGAGCAGGGGATACAACTACGACCAGTATTCTAATGTCCATTATTTTGGGACTGTCACCAGAGAATATTTGTGGCAAGGGGAGCGGAATTGAAGAGGAGAAGATGAAAAAGAAACAACTTGTCATCAGGCAAGCCAAGTCAAAATTTTACAATAAAGAACATTACTTCAATGGAAGTGTTGCGCAAATAAAGCGTTTGTTGTGTATGTTTGGGGGCTACGAGATTCTAGCAGATATTGGTTTTTTGATGGAAGCTGTTAGAAAAGGGAATCTTATTTTTGTTGATGGTGCTATAACAGCAGGTACAGTTTTAATTGCCAGCTTTTTTGATAAGAATATCGATGAAAATGTGATTTTTTCCCATATGTCAAGTGAACCCGTAGAAAAATATATTTTAAATTATTTACACCGATCTAGTTTATTAAACTTAGGAATGCGTATGGGGCAAGGAACAGGAGCAGGTCTTACATATGCGTTAATACGACCAGTTCTACAAGTACATTTTAAGGAGCTGTTAGCGTGAGTCTATATGTATTTGATCTTGATGGAACACTGATAAATACAATTAAGCCCCATTTAATGGCGCTGTATATCACTTGTTTACAATATGGCAACTCCAAACCTACAATGAAGAAATTAATGAAAGACAATCAAGAGAGTCTTAGAGAAACATTACTCAAGCAGATTTCTGCGGATGATTTAAAACGTGCACTTAGTTGTTATCAACAAGCCTTTTTGTCTTACATCTACTTGGCAACAAATTCAGTGCCATCAGACATGATTCAATGTATCCGTAACCTCCCATGTGAAAGAAAAATAATTTTTACAGGCAGAGAAAGAAAGACAACTGAAATCCTATTATGTGGGGCAAAACTAGATGGATTTAAAAAATTAATTACTGATGATGAATGCCGAAAACCAAATTTCCCTGATTTAAGTGAGGAAATTAGACAGGTGGGTGGCCCACTTATTTATGTTGGTGATAATAATAATGATAAGAATATGGCCGAAAGAATGGGGGCAGTATTTATTAATATTGGGGAAAAAGAAAACTTAAAGAGGCTTGAGGAGATGATGAAGATTGATGAGTCCAATAGAAGTATCAGTTAAAGAACTGGTACAGAAATTTAATACTGTAGTGGCTAAGTTTGACGTGCAAACAGTAGCTTTAGTTGTGGAAAATCCAGATGATTTGATGCTTATAGAAAAGGAATGCGAAAAAAGGCATATTTCAAGGATTATGTTGTCTAAAAGGGAGAAAACGGCAGTTATTAAAAGAAGCGAAGGCGCCGTTGGTGCCGAATTCGAGTTTTACATTACAGGCGGCAGGTGCAGGATTTCTCAGTTAATTGTTCATCACAAAAAGAGTGACCAAGCACATTTATTTTTCTTAACTAGTGGTTCAACTGGTATTCCAAAGATTGTAAAAAAAAGTAAGAAACAAGTAATTTTAGAAGGACGGCAGCTACTTCAATTAATTAATGTTCCGAATAAGACTATTTTCTCCAACCTGTTACCAACACATTATTTCGGATACATATATGAAATTATTTTTCCATTGGTTTTTGGTTATAGACTAAAGTGGAAGTCTCCGGAGATACCTTTAGACCATTTTGATTTTTCGAAAAATTCAAATGGTTTAGTAGTCACGACTCCCTGGCATGAAAAACTATTAGCGAATTCATCATCTCTGCCTCAAGCAATTGTAACAGCTGGTAGTGCGCCGAGTTTACAGATTGTGGAAAAACTTATCTTAAGCGGAACAACTGTTTACGATCAATTTGGAACAACAGAGACGGGTGTAATTTTTGTTAACAAAATGAAAAGTGGTGGACAGGTTAAAACGTTTTTGATCCAAGGAGTCACAATGAAGGATCAAAATGGTAAAACGAAAGTCACGTCGCCAATTATATCTAAAAGTTATGTGGGAGAGAATGGCTCTGAGAGTTTAATTTCAGGACTTATTAATGATCAATTCAGACATAAAGATGGAAATATATATTTTAAGGGACGAAGTGATGATGTTATTGTTCAAAATGGTAATAAATATAATCCAGAAGTTATTGAGAGTAAGATTAATTCTTTTGGATCAGTAATTTGCAGTCGCGTATTTCAAAGAGGAAACAGTATTCATGCAGACGTTCAGTTTGCAAAACATGTCAAAGGTAACGAAATGAGCTTGGCAACTTGGCTTAACAAAGGGCCAATTGGAATGCCGGTAGTCCAAATTCATGAAGTTGAGGAATTGATGCTGAGTAATGGAAAAGTTGAAAGGAGAAATTAATATGAATAAAGGAATTAAGTCAGATTTAGTAAAAGTGATTGAAGGGATTTCTGAAGAATCTGAGACAGATTTAACGGAAACAACCGCTGATCAATTAAAAGCAAATTTTGATTCATTACAAACTTTGGAAATGTTGGTAATGTGCGAAAGAAAGTTTGATATTAAGATTCCAGATTCCAATATACAATCTTTTACGCATAAGAGTGTTAGTGAGATGGCGGAAGAAATTGAAAAATATGAGGGTTAGCATTCATCAGCCGCATTACCTACCATGGGGACCATATATTTATAAAATTCTAATGAGTGATATTTTTGTTTTCTTGGATGATGTTCAGTTTGATAGGGGGGACTTTCAGCAAAGAAATTTTATTCATAATAAAAAAACTGGTCAAAGAATATTGCTAACTGTACCGACAAGTCATGTGGGTGAAATGAAAAATCTAAATGAAACGATTATTCGAAAAGGATATTGGGAAAAAAAGCATTTACAAACTATCTGGTATGCATACCATACGGAGCCATATTTTCGGTCCGTGTTTCCTGAACTTGAAAACATTCTATCGGGTGATTTTAGGGTGCTATCGGATTTGAATATTGAGCTCACCCAATGGATTATTGGTTATCTTGGAATAAAAACGAAAATTCTGAGGAGCTCTTCACTAGATGTCGAATCATATAAGCAGGAAAGAGTATTAGATATTGTAAAAATGGTTGACGGAACAGAATATCTGACCGGGTCAGAAAGTTTAAATGATTACTTATCCACCAAATATTTTTCAAAACAAGGTGTGACGATTAAGGAAGTTAAGTTTAAATTTTCTACGTTGTGCGATAGAGATTCAATTTTAGATTTACTATTTGCAAAAAGTCCATCACAGATTTTAGAGCAGTTAAAACAGAGAGGGAGTTTAGTTGGTGTATGAAGGACGTAATTGTGGTCAAAGATTTAAAGAAGGAGTTTCAAGTGACCACTCGTGAAAGTGGAGTTTCAGCCGCGCTGAGATCGTTAATAAAGCCAAAAAAGAAAACTATCACAGCTGTCAATGGAATTAGCTTCGCTGTTCATGATAATACGATCACTGGATTTATAGGAAAAAATGGAGCCGGAAAAACGACGACGATAAAGATGCTTACAGGAACCTTGTTTCCAACTTCTGGAGAGGTACGAGTATTAGGATTTATTCCGCAGGAAAGAAAATTGATTTTCAGAAAAGAAATTTCAGTAGTAATGGGAAATAAGCCGCAAATTATGCTTGATCTTACGCCAAAGGACTATTTTGAGCTTATTCAGGTTATGTACGATGTTGACAAAGCAACGTTTGAAGACAATGTGGTTGAGATGTGCTCATTACTTAATGTAGGCGATAGAATTGATGTTCAGGCTAGAAAGCTCTCTTTAGGTGAAAGGATGAAGATAGAATTTGTAGCTGCTGTTGCAACGGAGCCTAAACTATTATTCCTGGATGAGCCAACAATTGGACTGGACGTACTTGCAAAGCGCGATATAAGAAGATTTTTGAATAGCTTGGTCTCAAAAAAAAGCATCACAATCCTACTAACGAGTCATGATATGGATGATATTGCAGCATTGTGTAGTCAAATAATTTTGATAGATAAAGGACAGATTATCTGGGATGGAACTATTAGTGAGTTAACGGATAGGTTTTCAGATTATCAGTATGTCCAATTTCAAAAGGGAACAGGGTATGATTCAAAGCTTATTTCTGAAAAGGTTGTTGATGTTGATGATAATTCAATGACTTTAAAGGTACTTAGAAGTGATGTCGAAAATCTTTTAACCTTATTAAGCAAAGAGAGGATGGGAACTAACTTTTCTATTCATGATTTACAACTCAATGATATTATTTTAGAAATTTTTGGAAAATGAAAGTGGGCAGAGAATGAGGGTATACTATGCATTTTTAATAGCTACTGCGAAATCGATTTTATCGAACAGAAGTAGTGCTTGGATACTTTTGTTGCAGGCAACTATTCCTACAGTGGTAATGGGGTATTTATGGACGAATGTATTGGCAAATGGACGTACAATTTCGGGAATGAATTCCTTTGATATGATTCAATACTACATTGGAGTGAACGTCGTAAATTTTTTCGTTTGGTATGCAGTAGATTGGGAGCTGAATGATGATATTCATTCCGGAAAATTGGCCAATATTATTAGAAAACCAATTAATATGATGCTTTATTATATATCAAAAATGATCGGTGATAGGATTGCTAACATTTTAGTTATTCTTCCAATATTATTGTTATTGCTACTTGCCAATTGGAAATCAATCAATTTTGATACGGATTTATTAAAAAACGTTCTCGTTATTATTGTTTCTGCCTTATTATGGTTCTTTTTTTCTTATAGTGTGGGGTGTTTAGCATACTGGTTTGAAAATCTGTTTTTTGTCTTATTGGTGAAGGAAATCGTTGTATCATTTCTATCAGGATATTATTTGCCTATTTCGGCTTTTCCATTTGCTGCGAAAGAGCTATTAAAGTATTTACCATTCCAGTATTTCAATTATTTTCCAGTTCAAATAGTATTGGGGAATAAGACGGGAGTTTCTTGGGGGCAGGGAATGTTAACGGAACTGATATGGTGTTTTGTTTTCTTATTGTTCTCAGAATATGTAAACAGGAAAGGGTTGAGGCATTATTCGGATGTCTTGGGTTAAACTAAATAAGCAAAAAAGGGTTATTCTGGCGTTAATTAAATCAGGAATAACTGAAACTCTTTCTTTTAGTTCTGACGTCTTATTTGGCATTATTTCGTCAGGACTGTGGATGGGTATCCCAATATTGTTTTTTAAGATAATTTTTTTGAATGTGGATACCATTGCAGGCTGGACCTGGGGTGAAACGTTGATGCTTTTGGGTGTTTACACGACAATAGATGGTTTGATGATGTCATTATTAGTACAAAATTTACCTAATTTAGAACATGATATACGAGAAGGTAATCTTGATATGGTACTAATGAAACCAATTGATGCTCAACTTTTTTATATTTTTCGTTCAGTAGATACGACGCAATTGTTGAACTCATTTCTTGGAGTTATGGTTGTAATCTACGCAGGAACCAAAAACTCGATCTCGATGATCAATTTATTGCTTTTTCTTGCGATGATAGTTGGTGGCTGTGTTTTGTACTATTCAATTTGGTTTCTATGGACGATTACCACCTTTTGGTTCCCATCAAACTTTGGTAGAACGGACCTATTCATGAGTGTAATTCAGGTTGGTAGATATCCTTCTAGTATCTATAAAGGAGTAGGCAAGGTTGTATTTATGGCTATTGTTCCATTAGGTTTGATTGCAACTCCCAGTGCATTGGCAATAGCTGGCAAAATGAGCTTAAAGTATTTTTTCCTGACATGGTTACTTGTTATTGTCTTTGTGTTTATGGACAGACTTTTTTGGAAGAAGGGACTTAAAAAGTATGATGGAGCTGGTCGGTAACAACAAAGTTTCGGTGATTATTGTAAGTGCAGGGAAATCAACTCTTGAAAACACATTATTTAATTTAAGAGACCAGTTTAAGGATAAGATTGTTCAGATTGTATTAGTACTTGACACGTCTCACGAGTGGAATTTCAATAGAAGCTTTTTTGAAATATTAACAGATAAATATTTCAAAGTGGAAGTAGTTAAGGATTGCCTGAAAAGTATCTCGGAAGGACGCAACAAGGGACTGGCGATAGCCAATGGGGATATTATCTTATTCATGGATGACGATGTATTAATTGATAGAAATTTTGTTGAACACTTATTTAAACTTCAGACAAAAAATGCCTCAATTTTTGTTCCAAAATATTATGATTATCTGGATTCACATTTTGGAGAAATAAGTAAAAGTGATACGTCAAAAGTACTAAGGCGGATCAAAAGTCCTGATTGTATTAGAATAATTCCCGATAAGTATTCAGCAGCAGTTAGCGAAGTATTCATTAATAGAGATATGAAGCATCTTAGATGGATTGGGTGTATTGGACGTTGTTTAGTCATTAATAGAGCGGGTTTAGACAAATGTTCAGGTTTCGATGAATCATTCATTGGATGGGGTGTTGAAGACTTAGAATTCTCATATAGGGCATTCTTAAATGGAGTTAAGATAGAAAAAATGTCTAATATATGTTTTCACGTTGTACATTCCGTTAATGACCATTTGAAGGAACTAAATAGAAACTTATTTGTCTTTGAAAGTAAATATCCTAGGAGACTGGATGTGCATCTATATCGTCTATTCACATTTGGGATTATCAGCTTACAGGGCTGGCAATCTCTTGAGGAGAAAGAAATTAGGGATTATTTTAGAAAGTATTCAATGTATGGTCATTGGAAAGGACGTTGAAATTGCTAACGGTACTTCATGTTATTCCAAATATGCATATTGGTGGAGCTCAAAGGTCATTGTTGAATGTCGTAAAGGCTCTAAAGGGCTACCATCACTATATATTATCTGAAGAGAATGAGTGGGGAAAAATTGAGAATAAAGGATACAACTTTATAGATAGAAATGTGCATAGCTTATTTGAAACGGTTAGCTCTGTGAATCCAGATATTTTGCAGTTTTATTGGTGGCCAGTGTATAAGATTCCAGATTTTAGTATGTTAAAAAAACGGTTTAAGTGGAAATTTAAAGTTGTTGTATGTATTCAAGATCCATCAAGAATTGATAGCGAAAATGCAGATTTGTATATTTCCTGTAGTAATGCAGTAAATGAATTACAGGGACATATTAGTATAAAAAAAAGATTGGTGATTAAGGATTACATCGATTTGAACGACTTTTCCTCCATAAAAAAGATTCCGCACACTGGAATAAATTTGGTCAGACACAGCATGCTGTTTCCAAACAAGCTTGATCCAGAAATCCTTAAACAAACGAATAATTTGATCAAAAAAATAAAAGAGTGTGACGATATTGAAAGCATTCGGATGTTAGTTTGCGGTGATGGATTTGAGTATCGTGAGAAACTAGTGGAGTTTTGTAAGAAGCAAAAGCTGACAAATATTAAGTTTCTTTCAGGAAGTGAAATAAGACACACTTTAGCGTTAGGAGACATCTACTTGTATAACACCCCGAAAGTAGAATCTGAAGGATTTGCCAATGTTATCAGTGAGGCTGAAGCTGTTGGATTACCAATTATTGCTGATAATCGGGGAGGTAATGTTGAACAAGTTGTGAATGGTAAAAATGGATACTTGGTGGATTCGGTTGAAGAGGATTTACCTGCGATAAGGAAATTACTTAATGAGGATGTTAGAAAGTCATTTTCCAAGGAGTCTCAAAGTATTTCGAAGGCTACTGGTGGCTTGGAGTCCTTAAAAACAGAATATATTGATGCTTACAGGAAATTGTTACGAAAGGATTGATACGAAATGCGTGTGCTCGTTGTAGTAGCACATCCTGATGATGAAATCATCGGAATTGGTGGAACCTTAGATAAGTACATTAAAAATGGTGATGAAGTTCATGTCCTGTTTATGGCAGATGGAAAAAGCTCCCGAAATAATATTAATTTAGAGAAAGAGATGAAAACGTCAGAACAGGAATTGGCAAATTCTTCAAAATTGTTGGGATATGAGTATGAGCGTAGATTCTATAAGGATAATCAGCTAGATTCATATCCACTATTAACGCTTGTAAAGGAGTGTGAGAGTGTGATACATGAATTCAATCCAGAAGTAGTGTATACACATTGGGGTGGTGATATTAATATAGATCACCAGTTAGTTGAGCGTGCTGTGTTGACGGCTGCAAGACCAATAAGAGGAAACAATCGCATTGCTAGTATTTTGGAATTTGAAACACTTTCAGAAAGTGAGTGGACTATTCAGGGAAAGCAGTTTTCTCCAAATTGTTTTAGTATTTTGAATAGAGATAATATGGAACGAAAAATTAGTGCCCTTTCGTGTTATAAATCTGAAATTCAAAGAAGCACACATCCAAGAAACTTGAACATTGTTATGAAGAATGCCGAGGTATGGGGTGCAAAAGTGGGTAAAGAGTTTGTAGAACCGTTATTAGTGATAAGGGAGATGTTGTAATGATGGAAGCATATTCATACTCTGGAAAGCCTGTTATTACAAATTCAGATTTGCAGGCAGTTACAAATGCGTTAAAGAATAATAATCTAAACTCTGGTAAAGTGGTCAAGGACTTTGAGAAAGAATTAGCGAACTACATAGGTATTAAGGAAGCTGTAGCGGTTTCTAATGGATCGGTTGCCATTTATTTGGCGTTAAAATCATTAGGAATAAAATGTGGTGACGAAGTAGTAACCACACCAATTACTTATGCAGCTACAACAAATGCAATTTGTATGCTTGGGGCAAACCCTGTCTTTGCAGATATTGATATGGATACATTCCAGTTGGACCCTTACTCTGTAGAAAAAAAAATCACAGCGAAGACTAAGGCAGTTTTACCAATTGATTTTGCGGGCGCTCCATGTGCCTATGATGAATTTGAGAGTATCGCAAAAAGAAATAACTTAAAACTGATTTTTGATAGTGCACAATCACTTTCGGGTTCTTTTAGAGGCAATAAAGTTGGTGGGAGTGGTGATATCACTACCACAAGTTTTCATCCGGTTAAACCAATTACTACTGGTATTGGGGGGTGTATTTTTACAA
Source organism: Drosophila baimaii (assembly GCA_018874675.1). NCBI lineage: Eukaryota > Metazoa > Arthropoda > Insecta > Diptera > Drosophilidae > Drosophila > Drosophila baimaii. The sequence continues at coordinate 14,885 of JAEIIU010051619.1, forward strand.
ATAGTGTGAGTCTTGCCGAAGAGCTTAGAATCTTGAGAAAAAATGGATTAACTTATGATCGCTCTAATAGTGACTACATTGGTGTTTACGACGAGATTGAGCCTAGTTTGAATTATCAATTAAGTGATATTGATGCTGCTTTGGGACTATCGCAACTACAAAGAATTGATGCAATGAGGTTAAGACGAGAAGAAATCTTTAACACATACCTAGCGGAATTTAAGAATGACAAATATATACGTCTTCAGAAGATTCCAAACGATTGCATTTCATCATATCACCTTGCAGTCTGCTTAGTAAATCAATCATTGAATAGAAATAAATTGTTTAATTTTCTTAAAATGAAAAAAATAGGTGTCAATTTTCATTATATTCCGATTCCTGAATTTACTGCGTTCAAAGATAAATTTTCAATGACTGAATTGCCAAATACTAAAAAGTATGCAATGAGTGCGTTGTCACTCCCAATTCATGCAGGTATGAGTAAAGAGGACGCATTGTATGTTATTCAGGTGATTAGAGAATTCGAAGCTATGAACTAAGAGGTGTATTAAATGAAAAAATGCATGATTATTGGTGGAAATGGATTTTTAGGAAATGCATTGGCCAAACGGTTGCAAAATAATTATGAGATTACAATTGTTGATAGATATTTCTCAAGAGAAAGTGCAGGTTTTAATTATATTATTTTTGATCTTCAGTCGGATAGAATTCCCTGTGAGTTAAAAAATAATTTTAGTTTAATTATTAACTGTGCTTCAACACTTGGTGTTCAGAGGGTTATGGATAATCCTTTATCGACACTTATAAATAACTATAGATGTGCTTACAATGGACTCAAAATCGCTGAAGCACAAACAAATCTTGAAAAGTATTTATATTTTAGCACAAGTGAAGTATTTGGTACTGAGGCTAATAACAGTGACGAAAATTCAGACTTTGTGATTGGTAAATCAAATGAGAGCCGTTGGTCATACGCAACTAGTAAAGTATTTGGCGAGCAACTAACATTCTCCTTTGGAAAGAAAAATAAAATTCCGGTTATGGTAATTAGACCCTTTAATATTTATGGCCCTGGGAGAGGAAAAGAGGGTGCAATTAATCACCTTCTATCAGATGCTCTTAATAAACATCAAGTTTGGATTAGTGGTAATGGAGAACAAACTAGAGCCTGGTGTTATGTGGATGACTTTGTTAACGGGGTAGAGCTATGCATTAATAAAGGCAAGTCTGGTGAGTCGTATAATATCGGAAATCCAACAGAGCTATATAGTTTGAATGCAACTGTGCAGATTATTAAACGACTTACAGGTCTCAACATTAAAATTAAAAACACAGTGTTGGAGCAGGATGTAAAGAAAAGAGTACCAAATATTTCAAAAGCCCAGGGTTTGGGTTACAGTCCGGTTATTAATCTGAACAATGGAATCAGAAATATTATTGATGATCAAATGGGGGGAGTGATATGAAACTTAAGGTACCGGATTACGTATTTAATGTTGATGATTCAAATAATTGTATAGATAGTTTGCTTTTACAGATCCTCCAAAAAAACAATCTACCAACTTATGATGTCTTTTATGATTCATATCGAGTCACCGTGGACAATTTTCCACCGAAAGCAATCGAGAATTTTACTACACATAATGGTCTGAATTCTAAACGATTAGAACTCTTGGGCCTAGAAAAAAAACAAATTGAAAGTCGTGATCTGATTCAAGAACTTTTAGAAGATAAAGTGGCGGTATTCGCAATTGCCGATACTTTTCTTTGTCCATGGGACGGTTCGGAATTTAAAAGGCAACATTTCCCACATCATGTATTATTATCTTATGAGGATGAAGAGAACATTCGCATCTACGATAATCATTTTGCGGTGGATGGATATTTGATGTCTAAAAATGATGTTTGGGATATGTGCAAATCTTATGATTCGTTCCAGTATTTCGAAGTTAAAGAAAAAAATAGAATACAAAAACCAATACTGAGTTTTGAGAAAAAAAGTCGGGTGGAACAAATCATTACAAATCGTGACCTCGAACGAATTATACTAAATCATCACTTTCAAAAGGATAATAATCATTCGCTACCCGATAATATATTTCAGTTCGTATTTGACATGTCCCAAGGGAAAACTCAATTTAGTAAATATCTTTTTATGATAGCAACGAGAAGAAACGATAAGAAAATGTTTGAACTTAGTGACCATTTCAAAGAAATTGGTATTAAGTGGAACACTATCTTTGGGATGGAAATGAAGCTATTTGTGACTCAAAATTTGGATTTAAAGGAACGAATCAATTCAAGGGTCAAAGATGCAATTTTTACTGAGGATAACACACTTCTTAGTTTTGATCGTGAACAAGGGCATGGCAATATGGGAAAAGAAAATCTAAGAGGAACACCAGTAAGTGAAGAAATTTGCTCCAAAGTATTAGAGAAAAAGATAGATTTAAGTGAAATTTTTGATAATCAGGCCTTTGGAAGTGAAGAAAATCCTGGTATTTTTTCTGATTATGGAGCGTTTTTTTGTATTCCCAATGTAATAAAAATAAAAGAACTTCAAAGGCAATATGATATTAGTAGATGGCGAAATAACTGTAATGATAATTTTGAGTGTGTGGGCCAGTATATTAGTCTTAAATCACCCCAAAAGATAGACTATATTAAAATTCTTGGGACTTCAGAGGTAAGCAATCAATATGATTATTTGCGCTTGAAGTCAGGAGGCAGATATTACACCTATGGTTTTGGCTTCTCACGGTGGAATAGGCCCAGTGAGTTAAGCTTTGGTGAAACTACGAAATATTGTGGTAGTACTGGCCATATGTTCCATAGAAAACTGATTTCTAGTGGGGATAAGAGTAGCATATTTGAATTTATAATTAAGGTGAATTTAAATATTATTTGTGAAGGTATTGAACTACCAAATTGTCCCAACATGCATATATTCGGAATGAAAATCGTGAGGGGGGAAATTTAATGGATATTTCAATTGCTGTTATTGGTTTAGGGTACGTGGGATTACCACTTGCCTGCAAATTGAGTAGTGACTTCCAAACTGTTGGGTTTGATAGCAATACTCGTAAAGTTAGTGAGTTAAAGACAGGATGTGACTCAAATGGACAGCTAAGTAAGTATGAGCTTGAAAACACTAGACTTGTTATTACCGATCAAGAGAAGTGTATTGATCAATCGAATGTTTATATTATTGCAGTTCCAACACCGGTTTGCTCAGACAAAACGCCAGATTTAACGAACGTTGTTACAGCAACACGAATGGTAGCTAAACATCTAAATAAGGATGATACTATTGTTTATGAATCAACAGTTTACCCCGGAACTACAGAAGGCATTTGTAAGAATGTAGTGTTAGAGAATACCAGTCTAAAGGCTGAAGATTTTCATCTTGGTTTTTCGCCAGAGCGTATAAATCCAGGAGATCGAATCCATAATGTATCAAATACTATGAAATTAGTATCGGCTGACAGTAAAGAAACTTTAAAAATTCTCCACTATATATATGACAAGGTCACAAATGGGCATGCTGTTAATTGCGAATCTATTAAGGTAGCTGAAGCTTCAAAGATATTAGAGAATGTTCAACGGGATGTTAATATTGCGTTGATGAATGAGTTTTCACAGATCATGGAGGATGAAGACATTCCTTTTAGGCAAGTCCTTCTTGCAGCAGGCACTAAATGGAATTTTAAGAGTTTTCACCCTGGTATGGTAGGAGGACATTGTATTGGAGTGGATCCATATTATTTTATTGACGGTGCACGAAAAGATGGGTTTAGTACACCATTAATTTCAATATCAAGAGTAATTAATGAGAATGTATCCAAGAGGATTATTGAGAAAATTACTTCATTCTTACAAGAAAAACATCTGAAGAGACCCAATCTACTTGTATTGGGTGTAACATTTAAGCCAAACTGTTCAGATGTTCGAAACAGTAAACCAATTGAAATTGTCGATGAAATTCAAAGAGCAATGCCAGGTAGTAATATCTCAATTTTTGATCCGTTTGTTCAGAAAATTGGTAGTAATTCGAGCATTCCCATATCAGAGCTTAAGTATAAAATTAAGCAGGCAGATGTGATTATGTTATTAGCTCCACATAAGGAGTTAGTAACCGAATTATATTCTTTATTATCCTTTAAAAAAAAGGAATCGTTCATTGTTGATCCATATGGTACTTTGAATAATGAAGGAAAAAAAGACAAATATTTTTCATTAGTTTGATTGAAATTGCATTACGATTAGAATATAATTAAGCAATAATGAGAGCGGTGGAACGTATCTTGTTATAATCCAAATAAACGAAGGCGAATATTATGAGCAAAGAAGAACAAGTTCCTGAAAACAGCTTCTCTTGTACTGATGTTCAATAAGCCATAGTAAGTGTGTTTCAGTTGGAATAATTCGATTTTGTTTCCTTAAGAAGATTTCCTATTGAGGGAATCTTTTTTAATATTTCGAGGTGGTACGATGACTGATAAACTAACTGTTAACGGTGGAAAATTAAAGATTCAAGATAACAATGGAACTAAGATGCAGATTCTCTCTTTGAAGCAAGTGCAGTTGGTGAATGCATTTCGGCGGCCTAAAAAATTTGTCGATAATCCAATAGCACCTAAATCTATTTGAAGTCTAGAGCGGACAATGTCTTACTATTAGTCAAGTTGGAATTATTAATGGAATCACAACTCCTTATAATAGGACAAAATTAACGTAAACGTAGCCAATTTTTGAGTACGTTTACGTTAATTTTCTGATTTGAAAATACTCTATCTTAAGAGGGTTCTGGTGCAAAAATTTTCAGACAACTCTATTTCGAGTATAATTAGTCTAAAACGCGGGGTAGCTATGATGAAACATTATTTTAAAGGGTGGCATTTCCAGAAAGACATTATTTTGGTAGCCGTTGGCTACTATTTCAGATTTTCATTAAGCTATCGTGATATTGTTGAATTATTACGTGACCGCGGGATTACCGTTCATCATACAACCATTATGCGCTGGGTTCACCATTACGGGACACTATTCAAATTATTATGGCGGAAACAGCGATGTTCACATAGCCAGAGTTGGCGAGTCGATGAGACTTACATCAAAATCAATGGCCGATGGTGTTATTTTTACCGAGCCATTGATAGTCATGGATTAACGCTAGACTTTGAGCTACGTAAACGTCGTGATTATCAGTCCGCTTATCATTTTTTGAGACGTCTATTGACAACCTATGGTTGTCCAAATTGCTTGGTCACTGATCAATATGGCGGAACGTTAAAAGCCATTAAACAAGTGATTAAGGATGGATTATTGGCAGCGGAAAATCATCAGTGTTCTAAATATCGTAATAATTTGATTGAACAAGATCATCGGCTAATTAAACATGTTTTAGTAAAATCAAGTGGCTTTCAATTGCTACGAACAGCTGTAAAAAACCTGAGTGGGATTGAAGTCATGCATCAGCTACATAAAACAAGCCAAAGAGAGCCTAATATCTTTGGCTTTTCGGCATTACAATCGTTAAACGAATTATTGGAAAACTAACATGGCAATGACTGTCAAAATGTGGTAAACAGACCTCTTTATTATTTTTGCACCAGAACCCCAAAAAGTTAAGCTTAACTAACGTAGGATTGTTAGGTGCAAAATTTACTATGCAGCATGATTTCTTTACCCGCCCTTTTGAGCAGGCGGAAATTAAAGTGGTCACCCCAGATGATCAAGAACAAGTCTTTATTCACCGTAAAATTATAGACGAACTAGAAAATGGCGTTGTTAATTCTGAAACTAAACAACAGTTACTAGATATCATCATGGACTTGATTCATAGAGAACGCTTAGATGGGATTATTTTGGGGTGCACAGAATTACCTCTAATTATTAAACCAGCTGATCTCTCGGTTAGTTTGCTGGATATTGCTAAACTACACATTAGTGCAGCAGTAGAAGAAATTCTAAGATAGCCAACTAATACAAATTATGGATAGGTGATAAGTTTGAGATTAAAGGGTGTAGGTCGCAGTTGTGGCAAAGTGATTTTAATGGGAGAACATGCAGCGGTTGGTTCTGGTGCAAAGTTTTAGTAGCATCCGTAATTTGGTAAAATTAAAGAAAATCATTGGGAGTTGGTCGCATGAATTGGTTTAAGGGTCGTCATTTTAATCAAGATATCATCACGGTAGCCGTTGGATACTATTTTAGATTCAATTTAAGCTATCGTGATGTCGTTGAAATTATGGCCGATCGGGGTGTTTCGGTAC
>JAEIIU010051655.1:0-22591 GCA_018874675.1 Drosophila baimaii
AACTGGGCGGTCCTAGCCGCCAGCAGCTGGCACATCTGCCCGATGCGCCCGAAGTGCGGGGCGTAGATCTTCTCACAGTTCGTATCCGGTTCCGCCGCTAGATTCAGGCCCGAGGGGAAGTTGCGGAAGAACTCGGCATAGCTCAGCCTTGGCGCCCGCCTGCTGCCTACCTTGCAGCGCCGACAGCTGCAGGCGGTCTCCCGGTGCTCGTAGAAGGCATACCGCGCCCGGTAGGCGCTGCCCAGCAGGCAGAGATCAGGCGCAGAATGCATGTAAACAGGGGCATTGAAGACATCGGCGACGATCTGCAGGAGTTGCTGGTATTTGGAGTCATCGCCCACCACAATGACCTTTGTGTTGGGGCCCACTTTGAAACCCATCTCGCGGGCAATGGTGCAGCGGTGGATTATTTGGCCCTCGATCAGGGCTCGCACCTCTATCGCCGGCGTCTCGAAGCTCGGGAGACCCCGCACGCACTCCTGCGCCCGGTTGTCCATGGTGGGGTCCCAGCGCAGGACGCCCTTGGCCACGGGCAGGATCTCGCGTTCGTAGAAGTGGACGGCTACATTTCCCCCGTTGCCCTTGGGCGTGGCGTCCAGCATATTATAGAAGTGCTCCCAGTAGCCATCGGCCACCGCTTTGCAGACGACGTGGCGGGCCAAAAGACCGTTGCGGAAGCAGTGCAGGCCCATGTACCCATCCGGCCAGGTGGGGTGGTGCAACACGTGGCCATCCTCCAGGTAGGGGATCTCGCTGAGGGGCATCAGTATCAAGTCGTTAAAGTCCAGCGAGACCACAATTAGGTCCCTCTCCACCAGCACCCCAGCCAACTCGGCACCCGTGCTGCCCGTGGAGGTCAGCACCATGCAGTCGGGCCTGAAGTTCCAGCGCTTCACGAAGTAGTCGGCGATGCGACCCTGGAGCCGCGACGGGGCAATGGGCTTACCCAGGCGCCTGGCCAGGTCGGGGGCACAGGCATCCAGGCACTTCTGCGACCACTTCTTCCGGCGCAAGTCGAGGAGGTTCATCCCGGAGCCGTCGGAGTAGCCTATGGCGGCCAAGCCCCCGATGAGTATCGAGGTCACGAAGCTGCTGACCAGCGAGATCCTTGCCGTGCGCTTGTAGTGCTCCGGGCACTGGGTGTACACCTTCCGGATCTGAGGACCCGTGAAGCGGGCATCCGTCCGGGAGCCCGTGATTTCCGCCATCTCGGCAGAGCCGCCCACTGCGTGCTCTATCTCGAACACCTGCGTGTCCGTCGAGGTGTCGCGCCACGTGGGCGTGCGGGTCAGCTCGAAGGCACAGTCCGTCAGCTGCTCGTGGAGGCGGAGGTACGGCTTCAAGTTGCACACCCTCCGCAGGCCCAGATCCGACCAAAATACGCTGCCGTGGTGCTGGGCAGCCGCCGCAATCGAGACTATGGAGTGCATGTCCGCGCCCTGGCTGGCTAGGCTGTTCAGCAGGATGTCCAGCGCCTTCACCCACATCACGGGACTGGAGAGGAACTCCATGGGCCCGGCGTCCGTTACAGTGCCATGTTTGGTGCCGAACTCCGGCAAATCCACGTCGTAGCGCACCACAGAAACATAGGTCACCTTCAGTTCGGAGTCGAGTATCAAGGCGCGAAGGCGATCCGTGGTCAGGTGCAGGCTCAGGTAGCTGTTGCCACTGTAGTCCGGCCTCTGGCGGTGGCACATATCAGTAAAAGGAGGGTGGTAAAAGGTAAGGAAGGTAAACAAAGAATTTTGTATTTTTAAGAATTAAAATTAATATAATGCTTACGGGAAATATGTAGCATTTTCTGACACAGGAAATGACTAGGTAGTCTTTAAATACAATATTTTTTTTAAAAAGCCAGAAATATTTTCCGCGGTTGGTCTTAAAAAGCGGTTACATTTAACGGATCAGCACTGATCGTGACCCCACTGCCTCCTGTTTGGCTAATCCCTTCCAATCTTGACTTATATGGTAGTAGGCATAGGTAGTGGTTTGCATTGTTGAGGACTTAATTCGGGAGTCCGCTAGGCTCCAGACCAGCCTTGTTAATTCATTTGGTGTCAAGGTTATCCTTCAATTTAATTCTTTATTTTTATTTTATACATTTTCTGCCTTTTTTGTTATTGTTTTCCTCGAGAAACCCATTATTTGTAAAATACAAATAACAGCGCAGATCTAAATTCTTTTCTTAAACTCCTTTTTAAACAATTACATCTAGAATCTCCAGTTTACGCCTGCGTCTGCCCAATCCGCCGCTGCTCGGTGATCTTGAACTGCAGCAGCACCACTAGATACGTGGCCATGAACGAGATGTTGGTGGTGATGAGCTCCCGATTGATGTTCGCATAGCCATCCAGGTTCATGATGGGCGGATTCTTGTTTATGGCCACCAGGAGCATCTCCACCTCCTTCTGGGTGGCCGCATCCACGGCCGTTAGATTGATGTTGAGCAGCTTGGTCTGGAAGTCGAGTCCGACCTTCCGCGACGCATAGTGGGCCTCGTTGCAGATGATGTACAGCAGGCCCATGCAGTAGAAGACGATGACGAAGAGGCCCACCTCCTTGTAGGTGGCTCCGTGGTCGATGATCTCGCTAATGCTTCCGTACGTGGCTATGATGGTTGTGAAGAAGATGACCAGGCAGTACATGCCGTACATGTTGGAGTAGGCGCGTCCCAGCTGCTGCATCATGTGGCTCAGGTCCACCCAGAGGTGTCTGTACTCGGTCAGCTTCTGGGCGGGCTTCTCCCCCCGGATGGTGGTCTGCAGGGCGTCGGAGAGGGCGCGACTGGCGGTGCCAAAGGCATTGCAGTTGATGTACCTAGGGGGGCCAAGGGCGTGGTAAGGAAATCACTGACATAATCACTCCATTACTCACCACAGACTGCAGAAGCAGTTCAACATGGCAATGATGGGGTAGTAGGCGAAGGTGTACCACAGCCGGAAGTCCGGCTGCAGGAAGTACTGCGAGAGATTGATGGCGATGCTCAGCAGCCAGGAGAAGACGCACAGCGTCCAGGTGAGCGGATACAGGTTGGGGAACACGATCGGGGAGCCGGTGGTCTTGAAGAACTTGTACTGATAGTTCGTCCACATGTTCTTGAAGATGGCCACCTGGGGTCCGTGCCGCCAGCTGGCCACCGGCAGCAGAAAGTTCGTAAAAAGAAGGCTGATGAAGATCACATTGTAGATGGCCTCGTCGAAGCGCTTGTCCGGACTGGTCACGAACTTCTTCACCCGCTCCCGCAGCACGAGGACCACAATGGTCGTCTGGCAGGTGTAGATGAAGACGGCCCACATCACCTGCTTGGAGGTCCACGAGTAGCCCGTTCGCGGCAGGTCCTTCACCGGCGGATTGCGATGTATGGGCATCACGCCCATGATCTGAAAGAGCACCAGCAGACTCTTGGTGGTCTGGTAGAACGAGTCGTGCTTGTCCAGCTCCAAGGGATCGTCCACGGTCTCCTGCTTGCGCACATACACCTCCTCCATGGCGTCGCCGCGGGCCATTAGCTTCAGCTTCTCGCGGTAGCGCACCTCGTCCTCCAGGAACTGACGCTGATTGGGATTCAGCATGGGCACCACCTTCGAAGGCGGCGTCAAGCCGCGACTCACTGCCCAGAACGACATAATGCTGGGAGCAGGATCCTGGCGCTGCCAGCCACGGGAGCTTTTATACTCCTTCGGCGAATGAAAGGAAGTCCTTGCTATTGACTTTCGATTGAAAGACAAACAATGAAAGGGACACGCCCGGAGGCGGGGCCCCTTTGCTTGTCCGTCCATTAAATATGCTCAAGACCGGGCACGAGCCTAGGCTGAGCCGGGTTCCGGCAGTGAGAGAAAAGGAAAATCCGTTATTAATTAATTAAATAACGAAGTTAAGTTATCGATATTATCTGTCATGCAGTTATTGCCTCTAACTTAACAGTGGTAATACCTTTTGCAATTATGTTAACTAAACTTTAAGTTTTCGGATATTTTCTCCCAGTGTGCATTTGTTGTGGTCATTCTGCTGACACCGACGGCCATCGGGTGGTGACCCAGTCAGCACCGGGACGGCAGACGAAGGACGCAGGGTAGAGGCCAGTCTGAGGGCAACCGAACTGAGAGAAGGTACATAAAATGCGCTTAATTTGCCGGAAATGAAAGTTTAACGATGTGTAAATGCTTACGAATGCCGATAGAGGCTCGCACTAATGACCAATAAAAATGTGCCACCAACAACGGGTCCGTGTCCGTGTCCGGGTCTCCGTCTCCGTCTGGGTCTTTGTGCCTGGCCAACTCCTCGTCATGTGTGTTGGCTCTCTGACTTTTGATCTATTTCTGCCTCACATATTAAAGGCCCAAATCCAGGCCCAAAGCCCGGCATCGATGGCTGTTAAGGCGCTTAAAGTCAGTCGAGAGAGATTGAAGCGGAAATCCATGGCCATGGCAATGGCAGCTCCTGCTGGACTCCAACATCCTGCTCTTTGGGGATAAGCCAAGTTGGAGCGGCAACAAATCTCCCCCAGAGAATGTCGGGAATGTGTGGAGTCGTCCCTGGAGAGCCAACTGTTGCCTGGGTCCCCCTCTCTCTTCGCCAGTTTTTTTTTTTTTGGCAGCGAAAACTTATTTTCAGTTGCACATAGTTTGGCGCTCGTTTAATGCGAAAACTTTCAAGACAAACGACGAAGGGGAACTGCATAAATAAAGTGTTTAGCTGGCGTTTTTTCCAGTGACATAATTGCTGGGAGGGGAGGGAACACACAGAGCCTTTCAGGGCTGGCACAGCTTCAGCCCTTGGTGCGGCTTAAAGAACTGCAATGGCGAGCAGGGATTTGCCGGAGGAGGAGAAGCGCCATTTCCAGGACGTGTGCCACGTCCTCTTTGTCCTCCTTCGACTGTCACATGAAACGTGGCGAATTGCTCTCGTGGCCGCCGGCCTGTCAGCCACCACAGCGGCCTTGGAACAAGTTACATTTCGATTTCGAATCCCTTGGTTTGGCCTCGGGCCCTGCATCCATCACTGAAAGAAATGGCCCGACTTCAGGGTAGAAATTATAAGGGAATTCAGTTCCAAAGCCCAGGAACTCGCAAGCCTTAGCTTCCTGCTTAAACTTTTCACTTATTTACAGCCCCAACTTTTCTCTGCCTGTAGCTTAGGGCGCAAAAAACTATGTGTGTCTGGGAAAATGTGAGAAAGATTTACTTCTTGCAGGAATAAAAAACTTTTATTAATATCCAGGGAACGACGGAGAACAAGCCAAAATGGATTTTAGATTGGCTTCGAGCTGTGTTACATCCCTCAAGCGGAGGAGCTGGAGTCCTCGGTGGCAGCCTCGGTGGAGGTGCTGGCTTCCGTGGTGCTCGTTGTAGTCGTTGTCGTGGTCGTGGTGCTGTTGCATGGCAGGGTTCCATTTGGCGGGAGACCCCATGGGCCACCAGGTCCTCCAGGGCCACCCTGCGGTCCTCCAGGGCCGCCCTGGGGTCCTCCAGGACCGCCCTGAGGTCCCTGCTGTCCACCGCGACCTCCTCGGCCACCACGGCGACCGCCTTGAGCGGCGGCCACCACGATCAGGGCAAAGAGAACAACGAAGATGAAGAAGCGCATGTTGCTTGGGGTTTGGGGTTCTGGCTTGGTCTGTCTGGGAACTGTGGAGCTCAAACTGTGATACCTTGTCGTCGCCGCCACAACCCTTTTATACTCTCACCTTTCCCTGGCGCACAGCTGCTGCTGCTCGCCGGGCGATCAAATAAACGTCAGGTGTAGTTGTTGGGTAAAACCCAGAGCCACCAGCCAGCAGCGCGCAGCTCGTGTTCTTTCTTGGTCTCCAAATGCTTTCCATTCACCAGCTCAGAGAAGCTCATTCATCTGGCGCTGCCTGCGTCACAGAGCAGCTGCTCTTGATTCGTTTTCGTTATTTGTCTATTTGTCACCCCTTCGAGTGGTGAGGAGAGCGAGGAGGAGGTGCTTTTCATAGCTAATGGCCTTGTCCGTCGCCTGATTCGATTCGATTTCGATTTCGGGTTGGGGTCTGAGGCGGGGGTTTTTGTGGGTAATTCATCAGGGCGACCAGCAAGAGCGGATGCAATTTATGAGTCCTTCGCTGCAGGAGTAATATTTATGTGTAAATGTTAATTTAATTTGGTTTGCTTTGGTCACTGAAAATGGCAAGCTCTAATGCGCCATGGAAACATACGAAGAGTGCCTACACTTGAGGAAATCTGGTGATTAAATGGCTCTTTATATTTCGTTTTCCCTCCCAATAATAAATAAAGAAGGAACTTAAAACTCTTGTGACGTCCCCTCCCTTGTAATTAGTGCGAAATTATGCAAAGGTCATGTCTCGTTCACTACTGAGTGCAATCTTGTACATTGCAGGCAAATCGTCGAAGATAGAGACAGGGAGTTCTTAACATTAACTCCCATTTGCTACAAAGTGGAACTTATAAGTTCATGCTACTTTGCTTGTACATTGCAGATAAAAGATCAAAGAGAGAAATAGAGACTTAAACCAAGATACATTTCACAACGTTTGTAGAAAGACTTTTAGGTAATGTTATTAATTTCTTTTATTGGTACTTGCAGCTGTAGAAATGTATACATTTTCCTCACTGTGTAGCCTGGCGATTTGCACTCTGGCTAAATGCAATTAAATATTAATCATACGCACTGTGTGCGGCCGGCCAGCAGCACCAGCATATAGCATACATATGTCGAAATTTCCGTTGTCCGCTGTCCGTTGTCCGTTGCTTCGTTACTGTTGCCGTTGAGTTACACCAGAGCATCCACAAATTAGCAAATTGGTCATAAATTGACTAATTAGTGCTAAAAGCAAGCGCAGCTATCCTCAATGTTTGCTCTGGCCACACTGCAAGCCGGGCCCCACTCCAAGCATGGGCACACTCTCTCTGCCTGTGATGATTCAATGCGAGAGTGTAAATGGAAAATATGGCAAACTAATTTCCTTTTATTGTGGCAGCGGTGCTTCCTTTTCCATTTCCATTCCCTCTCCCTTTTTTTCGCAAATTAAAATGCAAATTTTCATTTTGCATTGGAAATTTATCGCTTTAATGAGCGCTGCGCTGCAATTGCAATTAAAAAATCTGAACAACTGTGGAATGCTGCCCATTTTCGCCTCTCGGCAATAATCCATGGCCCAATGCGTTTTGCGCCCGAGCTTAGTTCGAGCCACAAAAGATCTTCAAAATTTAATTAAAAACGCTTGGCATATTTTCCCACAATTGATTTTTCAGCAGCTGCACTTTAAGAGGAGTTGTGGGAATTTAGGACAGAGCGAACACAGTTTGTCCAACTATTCCCGTCACGAATTGATGGCCTAATCAACTGCCTGCGTGGGAGAAAATCCATTTGGGTGGACCTGGGACCCAACTCCCGCACCTACCTACTCTCCCCCTCTAAATCCCTAAATGCAGGACCGTAATTGAAGAGTACACAGAGCCCAGGGCCTAGTGCATCAATTAGCAAAGCAAACGCAGCCACTCAGCCGGCAAAGACAGAACGCAAACCACTCCCAGGACCCAATGGTTGCTGCAGGGATGCTGCATTTTATTAGTTGGCGGCGCTCAACCGAGTTTTATCTCTCGGCAAACAGTTGGCAAGCGTCGCAAGTGCCGCACAAAAGACACAAAGAGGCGACGAGCTATTGTCCTCGACTGGTTCCTCTGCCCTCCATTGCCATGCAAATGCGAACGGCATTAAAGGATTTACCCAACTGCCGCCGCCGTCGCCGTCGCCGCATTCTTCGTTCCTTCCATTTGTTAGTATCGCCGTCGTCATCGCCATCGCCATCGCCATCGCCATTGCCGGCTTTTATTGACTTTGCACATTTAACTTTTAATTTTCACCAATGTTAAAGTACCAAGCTGCTAGAGAGAGGGGGGACGGGGGACCAGGGAAATAGCAAAACTTTTCCAGTTATGTTAAATGCTGGAAAAACCCACCCCGAGGCGCTTTAAGCGGTTCTCCTTGTTCAGCGCTTGTAACACCTTTTACTACTAAATGGATATCCATTCCCTGTGTAGATAGTGTTCGGGTATATTGCTTAGCGGATTTTATTCGATTTGTTACTACTTGGAAGTGTTTGAGATTGGTTAAGGCAACTCTATATATTATTAATAGAAGATTAAATAAAAACCTCAGAGATACTAAGTAAGCACTTAATACTACAATTATTTATCAAAAATTTACTACAATTGCAGCCTTAGCTCCTAGAGTTTACAACATCCAGCTGTCTAGATAGACACGGCTGCTGATACCGATGCAAAAATGTACATATATGCCTGTTAAGTATATATTTGTTCTCTAATGTATAGAGTATATACTTTCTTATATTCTATTTCTTACTGAAATCGAATCTAAAGAAAACAGGAATTACATTTTAATATTGGTTTTTATTCATTTAAAATAATATATAAATATATAGTGAAGACAATAGCCAGGAATAGAGTTCTTTATGATGAGCCAAAGGCAGTCTAGGTTGAGGAAGCCACTGTGGTGCTGGCCACGGTGGTGCTAGCCTCAGTGGTGTTTATAGTGGTGCCATTCAAGCAGGGAAGGGTGGCATTCGGAGGCAGACCGCCGGGACCACCCTGCTGGCCACCTTGCTGACCCACCTGAGGTCCTCCACGTCGAGCACCTTGAGCGACAGCCACTGCCATCAGAACGAAGAGAGCAATCAGGATGAAGAAACGCATTTTTCTGGGCTTTCTTGTAGTTCTGGTTGTGCTTAGCTCGGAGAGAACTCAAACTGTGATACCATTTTCCCCGACAACACAGCTCTTTTATACTTTCAATTTTCTACTGGCCACTGGCTGGCCAGACAAATTCCTGTAAAAGGCTGTCGCGGCTGCTGAGCAGCTGCTGCACGGTTTGCTGTGACGTCAGAAATCAAACAAGAGTCTGTGTGTGCGGGGTAATTTGTCGGTAAAACCAAAACACCGAGACTCGGACCCAGACAAAGAGAGAGTTTGACTCATTTACCTTGCTGTGCGTCATCGTGGAGCAGCTGCTTTTTGTCCATAATATTACTTAGTTTCTTGCTGGGCTTCCAATGAAAATACTGTCATTAGAGAGACGTCATTGAGTTATGTAAATAGTTATGCTTTTCTGGTAACCATAGTGTGGTTTTTAGCTTGGTTATAAATATGTTTTGTTTATGTCTTGAACAAATATGTGTTTAGCAGGTAATTAGTAAATATTTAGGACATTTTTTGGTTAAACAACCCTGGGAATTGAGATGTAATTGCGTATATTTGTTAAGCAAAATAAAAGGGAAATTAAGACCCGATTACTCATATACAATATATTCCAAGACTCAGTCCTTATTTATATAACTTAATACAAAATGTATAGCAAAAAATGTACCAAAAATAGGATATACTATCAGTCGTTAAGCCTTGGTCCTTAGCCCCGTCTCTAACCTTGTTTTCCTGCCGTGAAATTATTTTCACACGAAGCATTTTAGAATATTCCTTGCCGGCGGCGCCATAGAAAGTGGAGTGCCATGTAAATATGGCTGGGATGCTCCTCCTCCTCCCTGTTCCTTCCTGCTCCTCACTGCTCCTCCCAGGCATTGCCCCAACCCACAAGCCACCTCATTTCCATCCGGAACTGAGCCGGGGATGACATGAAGCGGCTTGTGCGCATTTCGGGCAGGGCTTTTGTGGAGCCCACGCGGCGTATACTTAACCGGCGCTTTTGCCTGCATTCACTTTGCGTCGCTTAATCGGCAGAAAAAAACGCTGAAAAAAGCAACAATAAGCAGAGATGGAAAAATGAAAGCGGCGAAAAAAGCCAAGCTGAGCTGCATGCAATATTTATGATTATTTTTTCAATCTCACTTCGATCCGCAGCGGCTTCTACGGCCTTGGTGAAATTTCATTTGCTGCATTTCAGCGCCACGCCGCACGAGCTGCAGCCTGATTTTCCTGCTGCTGCTGCAGGAAGCTCCTCGTCCTGCAGGAGGAAGCCAGGATGTGTTTTCCTTTCAATTTGTGCAACTAAAATACATGCGAAGGCAGGGCCAGGGAGGATGACTTGACTTGAGTTGAGTTAAGTTCGGCTAGAAGAACTTCCTGCTGCGATGCACAGGAAAATAATACAGTCTTAGCCGAGTTTCCTTCGGTAATATTGCCAGGAAGCTTAGGGTAAAATAGTTGGATTTTCCGGGATATATAATCGAGCGATTTAAGGGGCAAGGGCGCTATCAGTTTGGCCATAAAAAATGTGATTTACCTGCTCAAGAGTTTGCTCCAATAACTCTTCAGTGTTTCTCATATGCAACTTTTTCTCTCTCTGGGCAACTAATTCCACCTAAGGATAATATGATTTTCCCAGCTTCTTTCCCAGCGCTTTCCCTGTCCTTCCCTGCTCTTTTCCTGCTTTTCCCTGAGCTTCCTCGGCAGATTACATTTGCTACTTTGGTATGTCTGCGTGTACTGTGTGTGTTCTCTGTACTTTTGCAACTGCTTTCATTTTTCAAAAGCGCGAATTTAGTCTGCCAGGCAACTCATGTGTGTGTGGGGAGAGCAGGCAGGGATCCCTGCAGCCTTCGAATCCCTCGAACCCCTTCCTGGCCCCTCCTGCACTGAGAGATGAATGTGCGCTGACTGGCTGGCTGGGTTCATGTGTTTCACTAACCAATTTGCGCTCTGCGCTCGACGTGATTTACAGTTCCCCAGCGAGTTGTTTTGCCTGGCCCCCGCCCCTCCAGTAGCTCCTCCTTGCTCCTCCACATGTGCCCATGTGGCAGCTGGCAGCTTAACCCACCTGTGGCCCCACAGATCATAGCCGAAAATCAGGAAATAAATCAAAGCTAGGAGGCTGGGCCTCCACTTCATGGCAAGTCAATTGAAAAAATCGTTTCAGAACAATATTCTAATAAATTATTATTCATATTGGTGCAATAAGAATTTATAGAAGGGTCGGGAATATGGAAATTTACCCACATTTATTAGCTTTTTCTTCTATTTATATATATATTTTTGGTAATAACTTATTATCTTTTTTTATTGGTCACAAGAAAAGCTTCTCATGACTCTCCTGATCTCACCAACTAATTGGAAATACTCTTATTTGAGATATATATTATCTGTACAGTATATCTGGGCTCTCTTGGGTTAAGCATTCAACCCAAAGCTCAATAGGGCTTAAACCCCGCCGCAGCGTCCACTAGTCAGTGGCAGAGTTGGGGCTTAAAGCGCCTTTGCACTCTGCACTCTTGCACTCTGTGGACTCTGCGGACTCTGAACTGTTGTGCTCTTCGCTCTTCGCGGACTGGGAAATGCAAATCAATTGATCATTCGCCGGTCCACAGCTGACGGCCTGCCCGGCTCCCTCTTCAGACCTCGACACGTCATCCCCTTCAGTGCACTGAAAGTGGCCGCTTCGCTGAGCAGCGAGTGGTTGTGGAGGCTGAGCGGGATGAGCAGGGGGTGGAGGACTCTGTACTGCATTTCATGAGCCACCGCACATATGCGTTTTGCCTCGTTTTCACTTCTCTCGTTTTGTCGCAGGACTCGCAGGAGCAGAAAGAACATGTGGCAACTCTCTTTCACTGGCAATTTTCCCCTGCTAGGGATAGTGAGGTGCATTCTTGGGATTTGCTTTTAAGTGGCGGAGCAAGCGGCTCTGGGGATGCCACAGAAAGTGTTGCATACCTTCTGGCGTCAATTGCTGCTCAAACGAAGAGAGAGAGAAAAACCGTTTAGAGGGGAAATTACCAGCCGCAGCAGAGGAGAATTTTCAGAGGCATTAGCTGTGCAGGAAATAAACTCACTTAAAGTCCTAATTTTCTGACAAATTTAGCATAAAATTAAGGTAAAGAGGAAAGACAAATTGCCAGAAAAATGTTACTATTAATTATTTATGATTTTAATATACGGAGGATTTAGTTAGATGTTTTTTATTAAGCTCTAAGCTGTAAATTATCTATGGTATAGTGTAGATTCTAATTATTTAAATTTAACTTAAAGTTTTTAAAAGATTATTTCAGTTTTCCTTCGTTTCTGAAGGCTATTATTATTTCCAGAACATAGCCCCAAAATACAATTTTCAAGATCAAGAATCCACCCCTTACACGTTCCTAAAATGTATTTTTGTAGTAAACACTGGGGACTTTGTATTACTTTTTAAATAGAAAATGCCATATATATTATTTCTTGCAAGTCAACTTTTATTAATACATAGGTTAAGGAACATAATCAAACCAATTGTTGGTTTTATTTAAGCGAAAAGCCAAGAAGAAGCTCAGGTGGTAGTGCTGGCCACGGTGGTGCTGGCCTCGATGGCACTGCCACTGGTCGTGGTGTTGGTGCCGATGGTGCTGTTGGATGAGGGAAGGGTGCCGTTCGGAGGCAGGCCCTGCTGCTTTCCGGCCTGCTGAACTGCTCCCTGGCCACCATGCTGGCCATGCTGATGTCCTGCCTGAGCGGCCACCAGGACGACGATCAGAGCGAAGAAGGCAATCAGAATGTAGAAACGCATTTTTGTTTGTAGTTTTTGATTTCTCCTCAGTTGCTACTACTCAGTGGGAAGCCTGTCTGGTTGTGATACCATTTTCCCCACAACCAAGGCCTATTTATATGCGCCACTCCAGAGATTTTCCCGTTTTTCCTCCAACACCCAATGAAATCCCCTAGGCAGAAAAACAGATGTGGCTGTGGGCCGTCGACGACGTCATGCCGACGTCTGGGGGGGTTACTTCTTTGGAAAAAAACCGAAGCGACAACAAAGAGTGTGTTTAAAGCTCGTGCTCTTGAAAAAAGTCTCATGTTTGCTAATCATTAATTGAGCTGAGCTGTGCTGTGAGTTCCCAAGAACAGCTGTTTTGCCTCTGTTTTTGTTTATTATTTGTGGTTTCTATTTGGCTTGGCTTTAATTTGTGGGCTTCGCATTAAAGTCTGTTTATAGGTGGATATAACCTGTGGAGCTTGTAGTTTTATGATTAGTTTTCAAAGGAATTGTTGTAGTTACAGACCACAGATTTCTTGGAATTATAAAAGTAAGTAAGTGCGAAACAGTAACAGTGTCAATTTCACATGTTTTCCAAGTTTTAGTCCTAAATTAACTTCCGAGAGTCTGGGAATTTCCGAAGGCAATGATCCCTCACGGCAGTCCCTGTAATAAATTAGCGAGCGATGAACTCTCCGCCAGTTCGAACATCATAAATCATCTTCGGGTCTGGGACGTGGATATTGCTGGCATAATTATCGCCCCAAAGCCTTTGCTTCGTCTCGGGGCCGCTGCTCCTTCCCTGATCCTAGGCCAAACCCCATCCAACTACCAATTCCAGCCCCTGCCAATGACCGTGACGAGACCCAGAGCCATGACCAAAGCTAATCACGAACCGAGTGGCCATCGCCGCCTCTCCCTCACTGTGGGTGTGAATCGGAAGCCAAGCGCAAAAAATGTTGCCAGGCATAAAAATTGTGCGGGGAGGCGCTTATCTCGGGTGTCCTTGCCAAGAAGAGGGTGGGACTAGCGAGTGTTTCGGGGGATTACTCACCAAATGGATGAAATGATGGAATGATGGCACCAGCAGCAGCAGCCGCTCAATTATTTTTGCCTATTTATCCAGCCAGCCAGTCCCCCTTTGTTCGCTGGCCCAGTTAAAGCATTGAATTGGTAACTGAAATCCGTTTAAAGGCAGTCGGAGTCGGGAGGGAGCTGTAAAAATTTGATTTTAATTGAATTTCTCATTTTCGGCGGGACGAGGCGCTGTCGAGGTCTCGCTGGCAAATTCAATTTGCCGCCAAATGAGCCAAAATGCGATTAAACTCGGGCAGACAGCCCGAGCTCTCTCTCGCTCTTTGTCATATTAAAGTCGAAGCCTCTTAGTTGAATGGCCCCCCAAAAGGGAACCCCAGAAGGGAAAGCAGCCAGGACACGACCAGGCTTGCGGCATGTGTAACATATGTCCGTAGAGCCTGGGACTTGGCCTAAATCAATACAATTGTTTGGCTCCACAGTCACCGCAATCACCGCAGCACCTCCTGTCCAGGAGGGGGGGACAGGGGGATGTCAACAAGCAGTCGCCAAATGAGGAAAACAATAAGTCGAGCCAAGTTCCAAGTTTCTATGATCATCGGGGCGCTCGAGAGCCTTTATTAGACACAGAAAATAGCCTGGAATTGGACCTTGGCCAAGCTAATAAGTTATGTTCGGGGGAGGGAGCAAGGCATCCCATAAAAATTAATGCAGCGATATATGGCAGGGTCTTGGTTTTATTATTTCACTCGAATTAAAGCCCAAAGTAAGGGCTTTATATTTAAATTTCTGTTTAATTTGTAACTATATTTTACAGTGAGCCAACAAGTTGGCAAATAAATGTATTTAAATCAATAGTAAAAGCCTGTTAATAAAAACTTCTAAAAACAAAATAATTACATATTTAAGCAAGGTAAACAAACCAAGAGGCGTACTTTTGGTGGCGATTTTATTTTAGTTTCAAACATTTATCTAAAACTATTTAAAACTCAACAAGCCTACTATAAATTACCCAAAAAGAGTCCTTAAATCTCTTCAGCCTACACAAATTTCGGATATCCTCTTCGATTTACTATTCCTTGCTTGATTTTGGGCCGCCAAGGGTTCATCATTTAGTGCCGTTCCCTCCCAGGATTTGCATCTGGCAACTTGAGGAACGACCAAGGCAGCACAGCAACTTGTTGTCCTCTCTGTCTCTCGTGGTGTCCTTTTTATGCGTCTTGGGTTTTTGCCAATTGGCGCCAAAGGACAATGGGGAAACCCGTGCTCAAAGTCAGAGGCAGCTGCGGTCAGGCAGAGCCGGGGCCAAGAACGAAAGCCAAGAGAGAGCCAACGAGCCAACGAGCCAAAGAGTTAATAAAAAGTTGTCATGGAGCAAGTTTTCCCTTGTATCCGCCCCGCCTCCCAGCACGGATCCTTCGTTGTTTTATGGAGCTTCCTTTCAGCGGCTTGCAGCATCAGCATTTCTATCGCTTCAGCTGTTTGTTTGGTTTTCCTCCACTTTCCACATTTCCACAATTCCACTGGCTGCTACAGTGGGACCTGAGCCACAGTGGGGACTGGGCCAGGGGTCCTGCGGCAGTGCTGCGGCTCTGCTTTTTATTTGCATACAATTTGCCAGTTTATGGCCGTCAAGAGCGCTGGTCCTGGCTCTGGTTTTTCGCATCCCGCATCCGGGAGGCACTCCCCCCCTCTCGGCCCTCCATCGTCAAATATATGTTATTTGTATTTATTGATTTCCAAGTGAAAACATTATTGAGGTTTGGCCTCCGTCATGAAAATTGTTGCGTATCCAGAGAGCGAAATGTGTGTGTGCCCTTGTTGAAAATGTCGAACAACAAAAGGACTTCATTATTATTGGCTGCATTGTGTGTGTATATGGTGCGTGTGTGCGGGGTGTGTGTGTGTGCGGTGTGTGTGGCTGTCAGGATGCTGGGGCCATCGTGAGCTGGCAAACTGATTAAATTGAATTTCATATGCAAAAGGTGAAACTCAATCAAGAAAACATAAAGGTGGCTGCCACGTAGCACAGAGACAAAATTTATTTATCTAAAAATATTTAAGAGCAAGTTGTGAATAGGAATTATAAGTAATTGTAGTCATAAACAGGTTAATTTTATTTCAATTTAACCTTTGCGATTATTTAATTTGTATTAAAAGCTAACATATTGAGCTAATTGCTACTTTACCCAAGTTAACATCCACTTTAACTTCAGGTTAACCTATAAAGTGTAAAAAGCGTAACTTCTTGAGCTTACGAAATTATCTAAGCTTAATCAAAAACTCTTTTTAACTTAATTCTGAATATAACCATTAACTTATATGACCGACAAAAAACTGCCTGATTAAATTAATATCCCCTGCAACTTCTGGTTAAATATACATTAAGTCAAATATAAGAGTAAAATAAGTCAAAATTCTGTTAAATATCACTTCCCTTTTATTTCATCATAAATCTAAAATTATTTATAAGCCAATTTGGAGCTTTAAAGATTAAATCCCATATTAAAATGTGACTTTTTCTCGATTTTTTCTCGCTGTGTCCTGTATTAGTGCCCGGGATCTATCTGCGTGTGTGTGCGAGTGTTCGGATTAAGCAAAGCCAAGGCAGCTTTGCGGCTTTGTTGTGTGGCAGTGATACGACCTTTCCGCCCCTCAACCACTGCCGTCCGCCCAGAGGCCACCTGCCGGCGCCTTTGCCGCCTTTGTAACCTTTGAGGTTGAAATTAATAGCAAAATGGAAATTAAAAGGCACTCGGCCGAGGGAAAAACGTCTGGACGCTCTACACACTGCAACATTGAGTGGCTTCTCCTGCCATTCTTCTGCAGAATTAGTCCCCATTTCGCCACCCCAGTCACCCCTACCCCCTCTGGAAATGCTGAGTACTTAAAAGTAAGAGCTGTGTGTTCGCTGCCTGGTTTTATGTTCATAGCTTCGCATAGGTGATAATTTCATTTGCCCAAATCAAAACTGGAGACTCCGGGAAGGCCCGCCAGCCTCCCACCTGAGCCCCAAATCGAGCTAATAAAATTTTAATGAAATTACGAGTGACTGCCCCCCCTTCCTCAGCGACCCCTCTCATAATAATCACGGCCGAAACATTTTATGCCGGCTACGTGGCAGGGCATGGAACCAACGAAAAAGCCAGGAACTCAAGTGGAGCATAAAAGGAGCTATTAGCTGGCATATTTTTTCCCCGTTTTTCCCAAACCACCTCCGGCCCCTTGCCCACTCCAACCCGTTCCCGGTTCCGCCTCGTTCATAGCCCATTCGCGGCGCCGAGGACACGCACATTTCGCCAGGCATTTCGAGAGTGTGTCCTTACACTGCCACACACACAGAGGAATATGAGAGGATGTAAACCCCGAAACGATCTCCTTAAATTTGGGATTTTAATTCAAAGGGAAATTAAGGCAGCTAAATCATCAGGCCGAAAGGCTGAAGGACTTATGGATCTAAGCTGCCATAAGAAGGATTTATTTGCATTTACTTTTATGCATTCTTATTATAGATTTTCTTTTATTTCCCTATATTCCCCTGGCGATGTTTTTATAGGTTAATTATTTATCATGACTCGGAATAACTTTATTTCCTTCCCCATGATATATTTCTGATAATTTTACATTAAACTCCGGGTTAATTCAGAAAGAAAACATCAAAAACTTGAACATATATAGTTTTCCTTGTGCATTTTAATGCGCCAGTTTTAGTTTATGGTTCCCTATTAAAATGCATAATTTAAAACCATCCATATCATTAAGTTTCCAGTGTAAATATGTGCGCTAGAGGGCGGCACACACGCACAACCCACCGCGTGTGCGAGCGAGTGTGCATTAATGATGCATTGCATCTCCGCCATCCGATCCCGCGTGCCAGCTTAAAACGCTTCGCATCGCTTAATTAGAGGTGAACTGCGCTTCGGGGAGAGGGCAAGGGGTAGGGCAAAGGGCAAAGTAAAAGGTTAGAGGCGGGGGCTGTGCACTTTAACTGACTTCTTGTCGCGGTAATTGCAAAGGAACACAAGTTTTGATTCAAGTTTTGGGGCCCAACAAAACCGAAAGGTACTCTCACAGCAGCCCAGAGATGAACGCTTACCTTTGGCTCAATTTGCGAGAAAACAGGAGGTATTACAGCAACAGTATATTATGTTTTTCACTTATGATGATTCTTACTCACAATGAATTTTCATAAGGAGATTCACAAAATAAGAGTTTCTTGAGGCTGACAACACCCTTGGTTTTGTAAATATTTATTTTCCAAATGGATTTTGTATTTATTTTCTTTTTATTATTGTAAAGATAAGAGTAGAGTATGAAAGGGTTTATTGTAATTAAATTTAAATGAATAAAATGCTTCTTAAGTACTATATATTATTAAGAAACTTCACTTAAGGAACCCCAACTTGATTTATAAATAAATATTGTATTTTTGAGTTAGCTGGCAGATTTACTCCTTCAGTTGATACCCAGAAAATATATACATCTTGCATTATTTGCAAGTTCTTTCCATCGTACGACAATGTTGAAAAACTCCTACATAAATGTATATTAAAAACACTCAATTTAAAGTCATAAAAACCCTGTTTCACACTGCCTGCAGAGGCGGAGTTGCCTTTCTCTGTCAGCGTTCGCTCATCTCTGCCTCGGCGCATTACGCATACGCCGCGTGAGCTCGGGCGCGCGCGAGTAAAACTTTCGCTGCACTGACGTCTAATTAAAACTTATTTCTGCAGTTTTGCCAAGACAAAGGGATGACTTCCCTGCTCGCACCCCGATTTCCTGCTCCAGTTGCTGTTGATTATGTTGACGCCAATGAAAATATTTATCAAGTCATCGCTGCTGTACAGGTTGCAGGTTGGCAGGCGGCTCTTGCTCCGAGCAAACAATGCAGATTACGCATACGCCGTGTGTTGCATGTGGGGGAGGTGGGGAGGCATGTCAAGTTGCGTTTCGCGACTTTACCGCTGCCAAAAAAGTTAAATAAGGCGCAAACACACACACGCTCTCTCCAGCGGAACTTTTCGCGCTGATTTTGACACGTTGCCTTAGCTTCTCACCTGCATGTTGGGCTTATGTTCCTCTCATATATCACCCTTCCTCTACCACCGCCCCTCCCCTGTGTCCGCTCTAATTAAAAGTTCAGCGGCTGTGCAAACTAATGGCCCGACGACATAGGCAAATCGAGCTGAATTTAGTGCTTTGTTCCTGGCCTTATCTCGCTTTAATGTCCGGCCAAAATTTACGAGGCTCTGACCAGAGACCCATCCTTCCAGGCCAGATACCAGCACCAGCATTCAGTAGCCAAGGATTCAGGACTCGGACTGGGGCGACATCTAATGACCGCACGGCTCGTTTGCTTCATTTGCAGTGAAATGGATGCACAAACCGCAAATCAAACACAGCAACAGACGCACTGGCTAGCTCCTGGCCCGGAAAAGGGAAATGAGAGAGGGAGGAGCTGCCAGGCGAAATTGAGAAATTTGCCAGGAAATGTTTTGACAGTTGAGCTCCTGGCTCTTCGGCCTGGGTTATTTGATCTCCGCTCTCGGCCAGTTAGCACTTGTTTCTGGAAAGGAATGGGACATGGGACGTGGGACGTGGGACATGGTAATGGGAGGCGGTGGCTCCTCTTTCAATGGAAATGCAAATCGAATTGGGTTTGAAGGGTTCTCGAAGGTAATCTGATCAGGGACACACGTGTGTCTGGGCAAAGCATTTAAGTTATTTCTCGAAAGCAGGTCATCGTATTATGGGATTTTACAATGAGGAAGCCTTCCCTGATTTATAAATACTATTCCCTGGATAATAATCAGGTTTTTGGGGTATGCGGTAGGTTTATTCCTGCAGTGGATACCCCAGAAAACTATCTAGAAAGGATTACACACTTTCTTTTTATGTCAGAGCGAGCAAACATCTCCGAAGAAGTGATAAATACTAAATCAAGTTGCCTGCGACATCCATATCCACGTGCTGGCCTAATCATAATGTGGATGAGCAGCAGCAGCAACGCAGATTGGACGCAAATATTGCAGATATATACGTATATTTGCCAGATTTCATGGGTATTTCTCGTCTGGCGAATACGCTTAAGCGAATCCTTGAGACTTTTTCTGTTATTTTGCGGTTCATTACGTTTCTGGAGCGCAAAATCAACGCTCCAAGTTTGCATTCACACACGCACACTCTCTAGATAAAATCGGTGCGGAGACACGTACGTACGACAGTTGCTGCTGCTCCTCCTCCCGAGTACCCTTTCCCCGAAGCCCGGCTGGCTGGCTGGCTGGCTGGCTGGCTCCGCAGGAAGGTTCTGCTCGCTGCTCCATCAACAGTTTGTGGCAGCTTGTTGAAATTAATCATTTGGCTGCCAAGATGGCTTCGAAGTCTTTCGTCTTGTGCCTCGCTGTTGGCGGGGTATTTCTGACTAGATCTTGGATGAGGCCAGGGAATATGACTTTTATTGGGAACTGTATAAGTTTCTGATTGGGTTTTAGCAGATACTTTTGTTTGATTTACATTTCAGTTACTGAAGGTGTGATTTTTTGGGTAAAAGAACATTTTTGTGAGACTTTTAAGTACAGTACATTTTCCCTAAAGAATATTTATGTATGTCAGACCTATAAGAGGCTTTCCCACACCCTCCTAATATCCCTATTACAACCACTGATATAAGCCAAAACCAGTACAGGAACTATCATTCCTACTTCATCCGTGGCTTCATTATTAAATTAATTGATATTCGACAATCCTTTGAGTCCTTTTGAAAAGGATAACCCATGTACCTTCTGTAGTAATATTTCTCCTGGCAGGGTATCTCAATTTTCGCCACCTTTTCCCCGCGCTTCCCCCAGATCCGCTGCCATCTATAGCAATCAGTTGGCAGTCTCTCGACTTCTCTTCCTCCCATCTGTCGCCTTGTTGCTACTTCCGTTTCCGCTTCTAGTTGGCTCCCCTCGTGAGCGAGTGTGTGTGTGCAGTGTGTCAACAACATTATGTTATTTCTTCGGCAGACGTGCGTGTGTGAGTTTGTGGGAGTGTGCTGGCATTCCATTCGCGTAATTTCCCATGGTAACTGAACATGTGAGTGCATCCACCTCCTGCCACTGCCACTGCCACTGCCGCTGCTCCTGCTCCTGGTCCTGCCTCTGATTCACATCCTTGTCCACATCCACTCCACACTGCTGGCATCTGTTTCCTGTCTTATCCAGTTGTCGCGACAATAACTGCTCGGCAAGGCTTCTCTTACGCTTCTCCGCGGCGGCGCTGCATTTGTTTACGGCTCCCGCTTATAATAAATTGCAATCATGACTTGAATGGCAACTGCTCCTCAAAGAGCTCAACCTCTCAGCGGTTCTGACTGTGATTCCCGATTGTATCTGACAGGGGGAATTTGCATGAAACAAGGCCCTCGGCTCTGGCTCCCTCTTGAAAATTTTCAATCAACCGCTACCTCGTCTAGAAATCCGTTTTCCGCTACTCGTTTACCATTTCCCACTTTCCCATTTCCCCGAAGCCGTTCGGGCGTGATTCCCTTCGTCGGGGGAATCCCCCCGAGATAACCAATTAGAACGCTTATGGCCTGGCACCTCTGTTAGGCCGAAGGCACTGGAAATAAATGCGTTCTAAGGTGGTAAATATGCGAGTAACAGCTGTGGGAAATTATGGAAATTGTTTTTCATATTTTTCGCAACTAATTTGTTATTGAAATAATTTTTAAGAAAATGTAAAGCAAGCTAAATTTGATTTAAATAGTATTCTGTGCCCTAACTTAGAGCTCAAAATATTCTTTAAATTTATTATACGTTTGCCCCTGAAATTCCCTTAAATTCTTATTAACTTGTTTCCTGAGAAATGTCCCATATATTATCCCATCGATGAAGACCTCCTACGCTTTCCCACAGTGCTCGCATCTCAATTAAAAGTGCGAATTGTCATCAGTGCGGAAAATGTTTAACGTGGGTGTTTTTATGCCTGATTAAGCAGGCGGGGATCGAGGGGAGGATTAGACCAGGGAGGAGACGACGGCGACATCCCGGACCTGTGTACGAACATATTTTGTCATTTCCAGGCGCTGACAGCCGACAGGCAACAGCCAACAGCAGCAACCACGTCGTAGCCCGAAAAAGAGAAGGAAAAGTTGAAAGAAAGCGGGTAAGAAAGGCCCCGAGGAGGAGAAGGAGGAGGAGAAGAAAAGTTTCTGGCCAACATTTTCGCATTTCGGCAATGGCTTGCCTTGCTCCTGCTCCTGCTCCTGCTCCTGCTCCTGCTGCTCCTGCTCCTGGCTCACGGCTTGTTATGTGCTGCTCACTCGCTTCTTTTGAATTACAGGCACAGTGCATGGCAAGCAAATTTATTGGCAAATTGGGAGCACAGTGGTTTTCCTTTCATTTCCCTCTCTTTTTTGCGGGGTGTGTGGTGTGTGTTCCCCGCACTTGAGTGTATTTTTTACAGCTTGCTTTTTGTTTATGTTGTTTTTATTGATTGAAAATAACTTAGTGCCGTTTTATGGGCCCCCTCTCGCGAGTGCCAGTGGAGTGGCGTGGAGTGGAGCGGGGGGACTTGGCATAAACTCGAGCGCTTTACGCCAAAGGTAAATAAAGTGCAAGTCCTTCGGCGGGGTGTGTGTGTGTGTGTGCTGTCTGCTCCTTCCCTGGAGGCTCGTGGGAATCCTTGTGGGCCCTCGAGCATTGTTGTATATTTATGTGTATATGCGTTTGTTATGTATGTGTATTGAAGTGCGGCGCTCCCCCGCTGATAATCCTGAATAATTAGCGGGAATTGGCGCGTGGCTCCGCAGAGACCTCATCGCATCTGGGAGGCTGCTGCTGCTGCGCGGCTCCGCTGCTGCTCACTTAATGCACTTTGGCATATGCGTAAATTGCCTTTTGGAGCGGGTGCTAATTAAGTGGGCTTAGTGCCCAAGGCACGCCGGGCTTTAATGAACCGACCGCAAAATCTCCTCCAAAAGCCCAACACTCAACCCGAAAAAAACCCGAGGTGAAGCCCCAGTAGGGCGCACAATGTGTTGTGGGCCCTTTTCCTCTTTTTTTATACCCTTGCAGGGTATTATAATTTTAGTCAGAAGTTTGCAACGCAGTGAAGGAGTCAT
>JAEIIU010051660.1:0-10311 GCA_018874675.1 Drosophila baimaii
TTCTACAACAATTTGTTGTTTCTGTAAATTCATTCGCAATGCTCGGTTTGTCTTTTCGAACTAGTATATTTTTTGTCTGTTTGAAGAATCATAATACCATATTTCATTAACTTGTTATGCTTAAAAACATTATTTGTCGTATTTCTGAGGATGCTGTATGGCTTCCAAACAATCTTTCTAGGACTTTTGTAAGCCTATCGCCAGGATCTGTTTGTCTGGTAGCTCAAAGAGCGTATATTCGCCTCTATAAGTCAAAAATCGAGCCCTAAACATTTTGGGATGATCATACATTTGGAAAGCTATAATTTTAATAACTAAATGCACGAAATGTTATTGATATTCAAAATTGAAGTCAGAATGCGGCGTACGTATTGTTTTATACATGAAGATAATGCTTGAATTCGAAGAGAAGTCGTGAAGCAAATCACAGACAATTAATCTGAACACATTTTTGCATAGTTTAATGCAATAAATATAGAAAATATAAAATGTATGTAGTTTAAAACAAAAACAAGCGAAAAACCGTTTCTTAATGTAACCATACCAACAACCCCGCAAACTAAAATGTTATATTTTCCCATACCTGCTTGAGGGTCTTACTTTCCCGATCAGCTGTTGGCAACCGCATTATTTTGTTTGTTTTTATTTACCATGTCGGAGGCCGAAGAAATGTGTAATTTGTAAGTATCTAGCTTTTATTAGAAAAACATAATAATATTCTTGATATCCTGCAGCTGCCGGGCAGAGCCCTTCAAGTACACCTGCCCCAAGTGCAATGCCTTGTACTGCAGCGTTGCATGCTACAAGTCCAAGGAGCACTTGAAATGCTCCGAGGAATTCTACAAATCCTGCATCCAGGACGAACTGGCTGGGGCAGCGACAACGCCGGACAAGCAGGAAGATATGCGGAAGATCTACGATATCCTTAAGCGAATGCGGGAGAAGGACGGCGGTTTCAATCCTCAAGATTTCGACACTGATGGCCTGGAAAATCCATTGGATTCAGATGAAGGCGAAGATCCAGAGCAAGAAGATGCTGAGGATGATGGCGAAGAGGGTGCTGGTGAAGACGGTGAGGAGAACCTTGGCGAGGAACTGGAGGAAGACATTGCAGCCCGACTAAAGGGAATCGATATCAACGATGCCGATGAAGTTTGGAGCCGTCTGACAACGGAGGAGCAAGAGGAGTTCCAGAAACTAATCACCAGCGGGGACATCATGAAGCTCATGCCAGATTACAAGCCGTGGTGGAACAAGGCGAAGAACTCTAAGATTGTGGTGATTCCTTCGCCGGAAGAAGCTGCCAAGAAAGAGAGCTTGATGCCCGAGATATGTGGGAGCATAGCCAAGTTCTCGGACATTTGCAAGAAGGAACCGTCGCCCTGCCTGCATTACAACCTGTGGAACATCCTGAGTGCCTACGCCTGCGTGGCTCGTTTCTTTGGTGGCGAGCAGAGAACCAATGCCAGCGAGGCTGTGGCTCACCTGGTGAATCTCAGCGCCACCTTGAAGTATGGCACCAACTTTGAGGATGCTGAGGACGCCATCATCTCAGTGGAGATGGAGGCCATAACCACGGGAAATGGTCCGGCCGGAGCGGCAGCCGTGGGAAGTGCCGGAGCCGGCTCTAATTTCCTAGTCGAGAGCAGGGAGCAGCTGCAGCAGGATGCCCGTGAGCTGATGGCCACCAGGGTCAACAAACTCGCTGCTCTGAGCGATGTACTTCATCTGCTGCAGCAGACCAAGGCGATGAGCAAGCGTAAGAATCCTCAGGAGGCGGAGTTCCAAAAACTATTTGCCCTGGCCAGCGGGAGTGTAGAGCTGGATCGGACGAAACTGTCGCAGCTGGCCCGAAAGATGGAATTCATGTTGTCTTATGTGAAGCGGGAGGAGGTCCTGTGAGATTTCCGTCAGAATATACATATTTTCATCGTTCAAAATTCTACTGTTTTTTCTTTCGTGGCCTTTGTTTAATTGGGTTTCCCAAAGATGGAAGCAATAGTCAACTTCATTCATACGTTTCCCGTCCTCATAAGCCGTTATGTAAGTAATTCACTTACTAATATAACAGTATGATTTTGAATAACTTTTAAGTAAGTTTTCTTAAATTTTTTAACAGTTTTCCATGTGCATACTACAAATATTTTTGAAAATTTGAAATTCGTGTACTCTTTGTGTTTGATATCACAATTTGTAATTTAAATTTATTTCAGCTCAAGATGTGAACGGCAATTGTTGCATTAGTGTAGATTGAGTTATTATAATAAATAAACAATCATTTAATTTGACGATTAATCAAGGTGTTAACGCCACTCTTGAAAATGTTAATTAATGAAATTTTTTTGTTTTCCAAAAATGTATATTTTAAAGGTCTTGCATACTCAGATTTTTTTGAAATTATTTTTCTTTTACGTTTTTCTAACAGTATCTCAAGATCGGCAAATTTTACGATTTGGATAAACTTTAACATTCTATTGGTCGCGCCATAGGCGAGTTCTGTTAAAAAGACAGAAATTTTTTTCTTTCAAACAGCTGTTAATTCGTTAAAAAATAAAAATGATACAAAGTTAAGTTAGCATGTACAACATGTTTAAACAAGAACAAAATTGAATTTTTCTGGCTTACCATTGTTCCAGAATCAGCATAAAGACGGCTTTTTGTACCATATCGGACATCTTAAATATTTAGAAATTCAATTAAATGTTGTACTTTCCATTGATAGTCGGTATCGAATACCAGTGAGCAAAGCATGGTCACATCTATATAAATCAAGAATTTCGATATCGTAATAGCATCAATAGTGCCTCCGAAAACCTCTATCGATATCTAATCTCGATCTCTCCTTTCTCATGTTGTTAACTTTTACGCTCTCGATTTCAATTCTCTCCTCTCATACTGTTAAATTTAAATGTTAAAATGGGATTATTTATTCATGCCGTTTACATGCTAATCACTTGTTTACTTGGAATTTTACCTTTCCAATTCTGTTAGCCCACGAAAATTCTGTTAAATACTGAAATTACTGCCCATACAGTGTAAGAGGCAAGGGAATGCTTCGGACAAAAAGGAAAATTGTTAAAAAATGTGCTTAGATCAGTGTTTTTTTATGTGTTGCAATTTTAAAATGTAAAACAAAAACAGTTTTCAGACATTTTACTGTTAAAAGTAAAATACAAATTAAAGATTTGTTGCTTTACTACTTATAGCCTCTGCTTCGGTATGAGCAGTTTTCGAGGCCAAATAAGAAAAAGAAAAAGGAACGCCGAAACAGAAGTGCCGATTTAATATTTTTTAGTTAATTAGAACTTATGGTTATTAAATTATTATTATTAGATAGTCCGGACGACTGATG
The DNA here is from genome assembly GCA_018874675.1 of Drosophila baimaii. NCBI lineage: Eukaryota > Metazoa > Arthropoda > Insecta > Diptera > Drosophilidae > Drosophila > Drosophila baimaii. The sequence continues at coordinate 3,353 of JAEIIU010051660.1, forward strand.
GCAAATACGTTTATTTGGCTCTAAGAATGTTTTCATGGAAAAGATTACAGATTTGTAAACAATTCTCACGTACTCAACAAATTGTTTATTTCCATTGTTATCTATTTTCTATAAAGAGTTAATAAAAAAGCTTATAAATAAGTCGGATTTGCTATTAAAGTATACTGCTTATATTGCTATTAAAGCCAGGACAATCAAGGAATAGATGTACCTACTTTCTTCGGATTATTTCCAATAAATTAATTATTATAATTAAATTCAAGTCAAATTAAGGCTTCTTTTGAGCTATTTTAACTTCAAAAAGATGTAAAAATTACGATATTTTCCTTTATAATACCGTTAATTTCCGAATATGTATATTTTAAAAGAAAATATAGCCAGAACAAGTTCACTATTGCCTTTCCAGTCTTTATCGGAAAACGAAGTATCTCACGTGTGGTTCGGCATCGGCAACCGGCAGTCGAAACGAATTTCGGATACTCAGATACAATCCGCCCGTTAAAAGTAGTACAAGTTATTAAATGGTTAGAACAAGTTAATAATTGGTTCTAAAAAAGGAAAAGTGCTTAAAAATTTTAATTTTTTGTGCTTTCAAACGCGCAGAGTTGCTAATGAAAACATTCGATGGTTGTCACGAACCATCGATGGTTCCGATGTTTTTAAAATATCGATGTTATCGATGGGCCACTCGATGTTTCTGCACCTCTATTTTATACGCTATTTTGTATTTGGTAGGTGGCCGTGCTTCTCCGAAAACTTAAACCTGAAAAAGTATACTGTGCAAAGGATTAAATACGCTTGAAACAATTAGGCTGCAGCAGTAGCAACAACAACAGTGATCGAAACGGACTTAGAACATTTCGTGTAAACGCGTACGCTTTTGGGTGTAGCGGAATTTCTCTGCTGTGTGTGTGTGTGTGCTGCCAGCGAGAGCTGTTTATGTGTGAGTGCGAGTGTCGGTGTGCGTCTGGCAACAACAGAAATCCAATTCTACGCTTCGCCTACTAAGTAAAAATTAGTTCAAACCGAGAGACAATTTAATTGCAAGCCCACCCCATCCTTATGTAAGGTAGTGTCTGGATACCGATGCAAATATTTGAGGAAAACGGGAACGAGAAGTTCAAGTTAAAGATAAACGAGTTTCGGATCTTAAATGGTGCAAAGGGGGCGGGGGAGGGGCAGGTGGCTGCCGCTTATCTCCCAAGTGTGCGACGTGTGAGCCCAGGAGTATGTGTGCGTGTATGTGTGTGTAGCATACATAGAGATGTGCCTGTGCCATAAAGTTGCTTATCTATCTCCACAAATATGCGAAGTATGCGTCAACCTGTTTGTAAACTTTCTGTTGGCAATTTCTACTGGCAATTCGCAAAGAGCCGCGAAACCAAAGTAGTTATGACTGCAGCGGCTAAATTTATCCGATGGGAAAAAAACCTGATGGCCAGCAAAACACCGTAAGCGCATCGCATATCGATGACAACAAAATGCTGACGCCCAAATCAAGACAACCCGAGGGGGGATCAAGACCCGTCATCAATCTCGGCGTGCGTGTGTGTGTGTGTCGCAGTGCTGTGATTAAATTCCAGCCACCTATGTATATATGCTTGTACATGAGTGTACATACATACATATATAACCGGTCAATGTCTGCCTGATAACATAACCGTTATACGGGCTAAAGATGTTGGAGTGTGTGTGTGCCGCCGCCAACGCCTGCATTGTTTACAAACAGCTGATGGACATGCAGGGAAACTCCGTGCCTGATAAAGATACTCAGTTTTCCCTCGATAGAAGTCTTTGAAATATAATATTAATATAGCGCCGATCGCATGCGGAATGTCGGGGTGCCAGTGAGTCAGAGGATCGATAACTCCCCTGTCTTTATCAATGGGGGCAGACGGCTAGAGCCCAAGGCAAGAAATACGGCAGCTGATTAAGACCTATGGAAAAAAAGTAAAGTTCCATTAAAGTTCTACCTGTTGCATCAATGCCCAGGAATTTCCTAATCGCAGCAAATTAGGCAAACAATCAATTTGCCAAGCGGTATATACTATATTGTTTAACAAACGATTTGTTGGCCCAAGATAAACACTACGCAAATACAAGTTTGCGTATAAACAAAGAGCGTATTTGTTGTTGCTGCTGCTGCTGCTGCTATATGGGGAAGTTGTTTATGGCGGCGAGTCTATTTACGTAACTGCGGCCGAAACTCATATTTTTTGACTAGTGTTAGGCGGCTTATGCCGTCAAGTGTGAGTGTGTGATTGATTCATATCGATATTGGAACCCACAGGAAATGTCCCACCACAGCGATGATCAGCTCCTGCAGGCTGGAAGCGATTCCTTCTGGGAGCCCGGTAACTACAAACGCACCACCAAGCGGATCGAGGATGGAAACAAGTGAGTATATAAGTAACAAGTAGCCGTAGGAGTATAAATATAAAGAAATAATATTCAGGTGCACAGAGAAAAATGCAGCCTCCAGCTTACGTTTTTAAATAAAACTACAAATTCCTTTAAATCACCATACAGGGTTTTATAATAAAATCTACTTACTAAGACGACGAACGCTTTAGATTTTTTTACACATTCCTTTTTTCGTGGAGGACATAGCGCAACGTCCTAGCAAAGACGGTGATATGGAGACAGAGGGAGTGCGCTCTATAGCCGCTCGTCCATCTGTCTCCATGGCAACAGTATACAGCGGCAGCCGACGACTGTATGTGTGTTACAAGTATTCTTACGGATTCTAAATTTATTAGCACACATGCAAGCGCATTCTATTTTTCGATTTTACGCTCTCAAGTTTGTGAGAGCGGGAGAGCGCAATTTTCGTCCAAAAACAGAAAATTTTGCTTGTGTATGACAATTCAAATGTATGGTCGTTACTCATCTTAGTAATTATAGAGTATTTGATATAATGCATTACTTATAGGGAAATACAATAGTTTTCTTTTCATTTTGAACTTACTTTGCGCTATAGAAACTTTTCTTAGTCAACTTATTTAATATTTTCTCTACTTGTATGCTTATTAGGATAGGCAAGCTTAAATCTAAATCAAGTATACAAATCTTTATCTTCTTTTACTTAGAAAAAAACTATGTTAAAGATTCTGCTGGTCTGCCTACATTAGGCATAATGTTGTAGCAGAGATTGTACCTGTAATTCCCAAGTACGAATTCAGCGACAAACTATTATAAAACCACCTAAAATGTAGAGGTTGGATAAGTCAGCAAAATTACTACTGCTAAGGTTACTTTGTTTGTTTTTATTAGAATAGACGCATTTATGTGGATTAAATAGCAATAAACTTATCTTACTTAAAAACTTGATTTCGAATTATTGCTATTATTTGCTGCTTTGTATTTTATTTAGCACAATATTAAGCTACATTACAATTTTCCCTAATACCTCTATAAAATGATCTAATTATCATAACAAGAGTTTTGATCTTGTGAGGCAGCAATTGTGGTTTTATCATCATAATAATATAAAATGTATGGCTTTATTAGGGTTATTAGGGCTAAGCTAACAATGCTGATATGCTAAATGGTATGACACAGATGAGAGTTATTTTGAAAAGGATAGCAAGCTATCATTAATGAGCCACCAGCTTGTTTTTCTCTGTGCATCAGCACTTGGTCCCCTGGGTCATTGCCAGCAAAAGCACAGGCTGACAGAGTCTCTCGGAAAGCGAGCCCAAAACCGGTTTGCATTATTTTGATTTCTGTCTCTCATTTCGCACGCAGACTCTGCAATGACCTACAGCAACTGATACAGGAGCGAGCCGACATCGAGAAGGGATATGCGAAAAGCTTGCGCGCCTGGTCAAAGAAATGGGGTGAACTCATTGAGAAAGGTAAGTGAAAATTGTGGGGGTGAGGGATGGGACACACTTGTTCATACCCCGCCAGAGCTGGAGGCGTCGTCGGTGGGCGTACTACGACCGAGTGGAGCGGCTAGTAGTGACCTGCTCGCAGCAGAAGCGTTAGCTCCAGCGCCAGCGTCACGTTGTCTTCCCACCGCTGCTTCTTCTTCTTGGCCCACTGGCTGTTCTTATTCGCCACACATTCTGTACATCATTCTGGGCATTGTTATTGTTGTTGCCGGTGTGCGATAAGTGGCTTAAGCTATTAATGGCTTTTTTTTTCGTTATTTGTTACCTCGTTTCTGTCGGTTGTAGTGAGCAAGAAGCCTCGCACTGTGGTTCCAAATCGCCAGCCCCAATTTATTTAAACATGTTAATGAGCTGGCAACGAACTTGGGGTTTGTTTATATCATAAGAGGAAAATATAAACGGAAGCCAAATATTTTTTTATTGCAAATATTGCTTAGTTTTTATGGCTAAATTAATTCTTAAGATCTCTCTGAATGTAACTTTTTTAGACCCTTTCAAAGCATTCTGCGGCATTTAAGCTCAAAAAAGAACCAAAGCGAAAGAAGAGAAATTCAAAATTTCTCATAAATATTTTTTTGTTATTCAGAATTATGGTATTATTCTTCTCCATTGGCTTTTAATGGTTTAAATCATCATCACTCAACTTGCCACATCATCCACTTCCTTTATATTTCTTATAGCCCACATTTTCTGTGGGGTTTTTGAAGAACTTTCCTTGAATAACCTGCGAATAATGGCGCCAATCCCATTCCATAGCCATGGAATTAGGTCTCCGGCCATTTTTGGCGGATGTCCGGCACAGTGTGCGCGCTTCTTCGTGAAATGAAATCGAGTACAGCGCTTGCAAAGTTGGAAACCGCTTTGCCTCATTGCTGCCGCTGCTGCTGCTGCCATTTGCTGTGACCGCCTCTGCACGGAATTCTGAGTGTCCACTTTCACAGTAACCAGCAATGGGCAATTGCAAAAGCGGCTACCTACCACTTCTTCCGCCCCCGTTTCTCTTCCCACTGCTCACTTCTGGCCAGCGGAATTTGCCTAGCTGCGTCTAGTCAAAGATACAGATACGAATACACAGATACAGATACAGATACAGATACCGATGCGAAGCCTGAGACTCAGACTGGGAAGCAGAAGCCGAGGCAGACGCGCTGGCCAGCGGATCAGCAAACCGGCACCAAAGCGTCGCTTGAAATGGTTTCGAAAATCAATGCGACGGGAAAATAGAACGAGTTATTTCTGTGCTAAGCGTCTCAATTTCTATATCTTTGTATATTCGCGTCCAGGTCTGTGTGTACGTTAGCGGGGGTATTGGGGCTAGTGAGTCGTTAGGCAAACGAGTTCCGTGCATTGCCAATTATAAGACGAGCATCATATAAATTTGATTACGGTGCGAGGAGCTCCTATAGCTCTTTGTTAGCGCCCAATAAAGAATGCCAAAAATGTACGCTGTTCTCCGATCGCACGGCACCCATACAAGCGCCCGAGAGCACGCTCCCCGAGCATTCATATTTGTGGCTATAGCTAACAATATTTGTAGCCGTAGCCGTAGCTGTGGCTGTGGCTGGGGTTGGGACTGCGGCTGATTAGATAAACCCGTGTGCCGTGTGCCCGAGGGCCCCGCCATGACGTCAGCGCGCCAGCCACCTCGACTTGGCGACACGCTTGTAATCTTCTGTTAATTGAGAATCGGATGGCATAAGTGATATATAACACACACTTTTTGATTTCTTCTCCTTCCAGGGCCGGAGTACGGCACCACGGAGGCAGCCTGGAAGGGCGTGCTGACGGAATCGGAGCGCATCTCCGACGTTCACATGAAGATCAAGGACAACCTCTGTAATGACATCAATAACCAGATTAAGACATGGCAGAAGGAGAACTACCACCACACGCTCATGCAGATCAAGGAGCGCAAGGATCTGGAGGATCTGTTCAAGAAGGCCCAGAAGCCGTGGGCCAAGTTGCTGGCCAAGGTGGAGAAGGCCAAGGCTGACTATCATTCGGCCTGCAAGACGGAGCGCAGTGCCACCAACCAGGAGCGCAATGCCAACGCCGACAGCTCATTGTCGCCCGATCAGGTGAGGATTTGAGAAGAATATACATATATTGAGATGGGAAAGCAGGTGTTTTATGTTATTTAGGGATGTATATCGAGAGGAAAGGTCCAATATGATATATCGATAAAAATATGGCGCTCTATAAAATATTGAAAGTATCGTAAAGTTGGTTATATCGAATTTTAAATTATAAAAATATCGCATTTTACATACAAACATCGATTATATCGAAAAATTATCCAAGAAGTATTATTAGTTTTATTTGCCTTTTATTACTTATAATTGGAGTGTTCCCTGGAAGCAGGTGTGCCATACAAACTGAAAGTTTCGATCAATTTAGTCATTTATTGACCTCGAGGACCCTGAAAATATTGGCTGATTGACTAAAAAGCCAGTGGGGCTACAGAGCTCGCATATAGCTACTCTTTCGATTGACAAATAAAAGGTTCAACAGTTTAAAATAGTTAAGGGTTGTCGTATAAAAAAAACGTAAAATATTGAAACCATATTTAAACTACATTTTTAATACCTTCTGAATATTTATTTCCAACAATAATAGTTTAAAGTAAGACGGAAATGAATTCGATATATCAAACAGAATTTCGACTTATCACACCTATAATGCAACGTAAAAATATCGATTTATATGTCGGTCTTCAAGTCAAATACCGATACATTGTCGATATATCGATATTTTCGGATCTCCCTAATATTATTTGATATTTCCCAAATATTTTGAGCTATTAATAGTGCGTTTTCTGGGCATATTTAAGATAATTACAAAACTAAATAGGATAAAGGCAGTATCTGATTTTGTGTTAAATGGATTGCTTACTTTGGTAGAAAAAAAGAATCTGATAGAGAATCCTTTTCTTCTAATTTCATAAATGTAGAGTTTAGATTATATTTTAATATTAAACTAAATAATATTACCAAGATTATTACTAACGATCTTCTCCTCCCCCCGAAATCAGGTGAAGAAAATGCACGATCGAGTGCAAAAGAC
>JAEIIU010051816.1:0-12899 GCA_018874675.1 Drosophila baimaii
AAAAGGAGTTCAATCTCTTTTTCATAATTTAATTTTCAGTAATTTGAACTTAGAAATTACTCTTTTTTGTTTTTAAAAAGAAAAACTTTAGCATTTCATATAAACAACAAATAAAGAATCTAATAATATCAACTAACTTATTATTATTCTTACTCCTAATTTAATTTTGAATTTTAAAGAAAAATTGTTAATAACACCAAAAATTATATTTTTTGTATGTATTCGGCAAACAATGGAAGCGTAATTTTTCCAAAAGTGTTAATCTAGAAAAAGATTCGTCTACAGACAATCTATGCAATCGAAAAACGAACACGCACTAAAGAGACGAATACATGGGCAGCCGACGAGATTACCTTGTATAAATGTATCATGATCACAACATTACCAAAACAACCGACACAACTGAAAGGGGGAGACTCTTTTAATCCTCTTTTCCCATTCTCTGCGAGATTTGTCGAATATTCGAAACGGCTGAGTCCATTTTCGATACTTATCGAGGGATCGTATTTGGTATTTTATATTTAGAATACTCTTCTAAAATGTTATATCTTTGATATAATACGAATTTTGTTCACACCAATTAATAATAATATTATGAATAAAATAGAAAATCCTTAGGTATTTCGTTTTGCCAGTGAGAGCCACAACGATCAGCCAGTTTCATGACACTTTCTGAGAACTCCCTCACCCCGAGGCAAACTGCGTGTGTGATCCCGGGATTGACACGCTTGTTAGCACAAAGTCAGTGCTCGCTCAGGCGATCTCTGTGACATTGGGAAAATGCCTTAAATTAACCATAACCGGGGGAGTGAGCCCGAGAGCCCGAGCCCGAGCCCGAGAAAAAGAAAAGAAACCATATTTCTCAAGTGTTTATGCGGCCTTTCCCCAGACCCTAATAAGCCATCCAGTATGCTGTCGCAGACTTCATCCAGCCGGGCTCAACTGCCTTTGTTCGGCCGGAGAGAAAACTTTGCGGCCCACTGTATGAATGGAAAGTTCGGGGGAAAAACTCCGTGGAGCGGGCGATAAAACTTTTCGCACATGCAACTGATGGCGACAAACTTCTTTTGCAATCTCCCCGGCAATGCACAAAATCAAAACACTAATTTATTGCACATTTTGGCAAAAACAACAACAGCCAGCAGCCATGGAAAACTGGCAAAACTGGAGCCAGCAAGAGTGGCCAGAGGAGAAGTCACCTTCTGAGGCAGACAGGCCCCTCCTCGCACACATAAATCACTTTCTCCGGCCACAGAGAGGCGAGTTGGCAGCCCATGGAGAACATTTCAATAGCAATCGCCAGAGAGAGGGGGGGCCCCGAAAACGAAGTCGGAGAAAAGTGAATCTGCGCCTGGGAAATCTGGAAAATCTGGGGGAAGCTGGCGACAAAAATATTATTGCAGTTGTGTAAATAGTTGTCAGGACGGAGGACTTGCAGCCTGCCTGCCTCCCTGTTCCCGCACCCAAATGTGTACTTAAAATTGCTTGCACGCCACATAAACATAACCCCGAACTGACAAAGGAGAGAAACACAAGAGAGCGAAAAAATTGGAATTTTCAAGTGCACTTATGCATATCCTCGCCGCAATTGAAACGCCGGCCAGACCTTGGGCACAAACTCTCCCAGACATCCCTCGTCGGCCTCCTTCGCGCGTCCTGCTGCTGGCACACATGTTGTGCAAGAAATTATAAGAGTCCTTCCTGCCTTATCCTTAGTGCAAGCACAGCAGCGACAGCCTGCCTTCCCTCGGCTCCGTTTCCCAAAGACTTTTTTACTTGCCCTTCACATCGCTCAGGCTCTGCACAGTAGAGCTCGTCTATATATTTCCATTTTTTCATAAAAATGCTGCACGAATATTACACCGTGGAGTAGTTAAAAGACATTTGACTAGTTTAGACCAGTTCTAAAATGTTAAGTAAAGTAAAATACTAGCTTAAAGCCTATATGCTCAAGTTCAAATCTAATACCAAAATTACAATAAATAAATTTTTCGATTGAAAAACAAAAAATTTTACATATTGACTATGTTGTAAGATTTTTTTTCCATAACGACTATGTCATTTTCAACATTAGAGGTTTAGTTAGGGTTTTCAAAATATGTTTTATATAATTTTTTAATGTACGTGTATTTAAGTACTTTATAAAACTTAAAGCAATTATTTTTAACGATGCGTTAAAACATTTGAAAGAAGTAGTTGAAAATGTAACTATTCTTTTTGGTCAAAACTGTATTTTAAAATTTGGTGGCTAAATGTTCGCAATCTACCAAATTGGTATACCCTCATTTTCGCACAGGTTTCTGAAATTATTTGTATATTTTGTAATAATTATACTTAATTTCGATAAAAAGGTAATTTTTTAAACAGTTTATGACCGTTGTGGCATAACATATATAGACGCCGCCAAAACTTATTTTATTTTGCTTATTACCCCTCTTGATTTCAAGATGTAGTGGTTACCGAAAAACGACTTTTTCGGATAATTTCCTAAAGATATGCAGTATCAGCTTAAGAAACAAAGAAATAACATTTTTAAATGCTTTTCAAACTTACCATAATATGTGTAAAAATTCTTAAAATAATACCTTTAGAAGTTTTCGCAAAAAACGAAAGAAATAAACAAAAAATCGATTTCCTGGTCACAAATTCATACAATATTAGCGCGAAAAATTCTGAATTATTATTAACATATACAACACAAAATTACCTGTTTTATCCCTTATTATGTAAAATCTGTTTAATTATAATGGTAAAGCCCCTATTATACGCATTCTACTAGTTTAAGGAATACAAATATTTTCCAACCGTTTTTTTAGCACTTTCTGTCCTTTAGCGTTGTTGTTTCGACCTACTTTCCCACTCAACATTATGTTCCCCAGCCTAAACCTGATTATAGCCCACTGTGTTTGCTGAAATTTCTAACAAACTCACAATTGTTCCCACAAGTATTTTTTCTTGATGGCTCTTCTTATAAAGCAGTGTCCCTCCCAGGATACCTTTGTATGCCATAAGGGGCTTTGAATTATTACTGATTAAAATGAAACAAAAATGGACACGTTTACTTGCCTCTCGAAGTGTATACCCTTCTAATCTGTTCCTATTTTGCATCCCAGGCTGCTACAAAACTAATTTAATAAAAACAATTCAAAGCTAATTTACATACCTATGTATGGGGAAACTCAATGAGCCATAGCCACGCCCCCTGTTTTCCATCTCTTTCCGCACACAGCCGCAATTAATGGTTCAAGTGGCGTCAGGAGAGGAAATTAAATCCGTTCTAATCGATTTTTCCGCCTCCTCTCTGTTGGAGAATTCCTTGAAAATGGGTAAGTGCAGCTGCAGCACTTCCATCTCCCACAGCCTCTTATCAGTGCAGCTGGAAATGCATTCACATTTGGTGCTCTCCTCGGAAACTTCTTTCCCATCTTTCCCAATAATGGAGTCCCACTCCAAAATCGGTTAACTCGTTCGGCTACTCAATTATGATTAACGATGCCCGGGGAGGAGGCACTGTTGGAATTAGGCAGCGAATGTGACAGACCCCGGATCTCTCATCTGCAGCTCAACAGTTTGTACATAAACATTTATATTTTTTCTTTTCTTTTGTTTGGGTTTCAAGAGTACTTGAGACGGGGCACTGGGTAAATGGGGTTGCAAGATGGTCTCCCACATTCTCGTGTCAATCGTTGATTGATCTTCCCGGGCTGACATTGGAAAAGCAACAAAAATTAGATGCAAGCCGTAAATGGATTGGAACTCATCGGGTTGTGGGGACGCTCCTTCATAATTATTTAAGAGCCCAGCTCCAGTTGCAATAACTTAATTCCTATTCATTGAAAGCAGTAGAGATAACCTCCGTGGACTCTAAAATCAATGAACAAGAAACAGTTCTCATAATGAACCGTGAAACTTGGAGCCACAACAGAAACTGAGACTAAGATAAGACACAGGGAGTAATTAAACTATTACTTTTATAGTTCTATGTGTTAAGCCTGGTGAGTCAACTTTGGGGGAGGATTTAAAGGCAGAATGTTCAGTTCTCGTGGCTAATGCACTTCACTTATGGAAGATGATAAAGAGTTGGCGATAAAGAAGTCCAAGGGGGGAGACACGCGTTGTGGCAAGGCGTGTCTAATTGCATTTCATGCCGCTCCGACCGACAGTCGTGTCTTTCGACATTTGTGTCTTTCTTCTGACATTTCCCCGGCGCAGCTGAAATTTGAATGTATTCTTTGTCATTTGTTGTCTGCGGAGCTCACACAACTCTTTTGACGAGTTGTTAGGAACGCATTAGGATTTCCAATAAGTTTTCTTTGCCCTTTCCCTCTAATTGAATTCAGAATTGTCATTTTTTATGCCTTAGTCACGCGCCCTTCCCCTTGGTTCCTGGCAGCCGAAATGCGGCAGATCAAAGTTGAAATAGAAGCCCGATAAAAATTTCACTCAACCTAATAATAATGAATAATAATCCGCACGATTTATGGACTCACCTGAGGGCCGAGAGAGTCGGGCTAATAAATTTCATTACAAAAGCTTTTTGCATATTGTAAATTGGCCTCAACTATGGAGCTACATGGAAATTAATTTTTTAATGCACTTTTTCAATCCTTTTAAAAACAAGACCCACAGGGACAAACACAATTGCCAAGGGCCGGCGGTCGGGGGGTAAGTGTAATAAATTTAATTTAATTTACAGAATTGGATTGACTTTGTCCAGCAGCAGCAGCAGCAGCAGCAGGAACAGCCAGGATAACAACAGCAAATAGTGAAAACCACCGACAAAGAACATACAATTTATTGCATTTTGTTTGCATTTTAACAAGTTTATATCATGTACTCAGCCATCATATAGTTGGGGGAAGGGTAAATCCAGTGTTCATTCAGGCAACCGGAATATAAATCTTTGCCTATGCCGAAAGTTGAGGGACTCGATAGAGTTCTTTTGAACTGATTTCGCTCGGTAATTACAATCACATTTACTAAGGGATTCACGCATAATATATGAAGGTTGGAAAGGGAAAGGATATACTCAGTTTTCGATTGAAGTCCCCAGACTTTGACCCGATGGGTTATCCCAATGAAATTAGCATAAATTGACATAAATTCCCGGCAAATTGATTCCTCGAAAAATACCCCGAATCGTCGAAAAAGAAGGAAAATGTAATTTCCAAGCAAACATGTAAGTTTCGAGGGAAAACACAATTTATAAATTAGCCAAACAGGACAAGAAAGGAACGAAGGCACCCATAAATATTGCAGAAGAAGAAAAATCGAGAGAGCGAAAGGATTTCAAAACAAATTTTCACGGTCCAATGAAAACTAAAGCCCGGCTCTACTCGACTCCCCGCTTGCCCCGCGCGGTCAAGCAAGCGGGGGGAAATATTATAGGAAAAACAAAAAGAAGTCGAAGAAAACAGGGCCCGCAAAGGACTAAGGATAAGCCTGCATAATCAAGTGGTTTTCGATAAATAGAAACAAAAAGGGAAAAGCAATCCCTTTGCTCCAGCGCCACCCCCAAAACGCTGCGCCCCCTTTCCCATTGCCAGTTAATCGAATATGTTTGTTAAAAAAGTTTTGAGGCGTAAAAAGGCAAAAGGATTGTCTCCCTAGCCCCCACATCTACTTATCCTTTGGCCTGGTGAAAATTTAATTTCGACCGTCGCCCATCTTGAGCGTCTGCTCACCCACTTTCCCTTAAGGATAGTGGCGTGACACGAAAAAAACGAGAGTAATCTTGGTTTTTTTATAATGAAAAATAATATGAAATTTAGAACAAACATATCCCGAAACTAATCAGATCTCGAATCGTATTTATCCTTATCAATTTTGGTAGCGAAGTGTACTGAGGAGCTTTCGTGGTGAAAGTTGTATAAAAAATTGCTAGAGCTGTCAAATTATCGATAATATTATCAATATATATATCGAATTTTTAGATATTTTACATCAATAACGATATTCTGAAAAATATTGCAATAGAAAAAGCAGTAATTTTAGGGAAATCTTTGAGAACTGAATTATAATTATTGTTATTTTGATGTAGTTTTTAAGAACTATCTGAAAAATGTGTCTACTCTTTTGTAATTATTAGTTGGCTATAAAAAAAACACAGATAAATTGAATAAGAGTCTACCTTTTTTAAAGAAACCGATATCTTTTACATTAAAATAAGTCTATTTATTCAGTTCCCTTAAATTTCTCCGAAACCCCAAAAACACATAAGAAAATTAAGTTAATAATTGTTCCTCAATAAATAAAGCACCTGTTTTTCAACCTTCTAACAAAAAGATCCTCGTGTGCACTGACTTATAATCGAGTGTCGGTTAATGTAGACTAAATTAATCAAATGAGTACTGAAGTCAGCTTATAAAAAATGAGCTAGAAAAAACGTTATCCAATTGATATAGATTGTTACAAATGTTTTGTAGCATCTACAATAGTTTGTAGTATTCTTCAAGAAACCCAAACACTTCGCACCTGATAATCTCCTCACGCTCCCATCTCTGGCTGAGGTGTGGACATATAGCACTTCAGCCTCGTTGACCTACTTTGCAAGGGGCTCTCCGCCGGAAGTTGCTCTCTGTCGGCTTTTTTAATTTCCTCGCCCTGCCTCGCCCCGCCTCGCTCGTCCTCGGCCCACTTCCCATTCACTTTAATGCTCTTTTGCTCTAAATTGCATCCTTTCGCTAAGGATCTGCCTCACCTGCTTCAGTTGTTGTTGATGTTTCCATGTGCTATATACAATTGTTGCCACATTTCCGGGCATCTTTTGGCCTGCGCCGGAGCCGGAGCCGGAGCCGGCATCCCTCAGACATTTTAATGATTTTTCCGAGTGAAAATTTCCACTCATTTCAGTTGCTGTTTCAATGTTTCTGCTTTAAATTGCTTTTGCCCTTCTTTTATTTACTTGTTATTTAGTTATTCCCCGAGTTGCCTTTATCCAAAAATAGTTTGGCCAGGCCTGTGGGGGGAGATCTGGGGGTGGTTCAATCTGGGGAAATTTTAAGCGATTCGTCAATTAAGACTCAAAGAGTTTTCTTCGCCCTCCGCTCCACTAATTTAACCCTTAAGCTGCACGTGCCTCTGGCCGAGGAAAAAAGATGCCAAAATAAAGAAAATTATAGAAATTCCAGGCAACAAAAGGAGCTTTCAAGCCCCAAACGCAACCCCGACAAAATCAACCACTTGACAATACAGAAGATAATTAAATAAACAATGAGCTAGCTCCATGGACTAAGTGAAAATGGGAAGGCAAAAAAAGGAAATAATGCAAATTGAGAAAAATCGTCTGGACCTTCCCGAGAAACAAAAGGTGAAACGGGGAGTGCGAAGCCTTTAAAATTCATTGAAGGTCCTCAAAGAATAAGCCATCACGGGGGTACGGGGGCTAGACTGTTTCCCAAGGCAGGAAAAATTACGAATGTGTTAATCAAGTCGTAGCCGAAACTAATTCAGCCACGGACTTGCTTTTTCTTTGGAGAGCTCCACAATTGCATGCCAACTTTTAGGGGTATTTTCGTACAAATGGGGTAGTATTTCATCCCCTCCAACCGCCGTCATTTCCGCTTATCGCGCCGAATGTCACAACTTTACCGCCGCCATGAACATCATCATCATTATTCATAATCATCAGCAGGAGCGCTGTCTGTGCCTGCAATGCGTCGCCCTTGGGGCGATAGGTTCCACTGTCAGAGGCCCCACCCCTGGCCACAACCATAACTACCCACGCCCGCAGCGCCACAGAAGGAAGAAATGCAGAGATGCTCGACTAGGAGATACTGAGTAGTTCCATACTTCATTGGCCTTTATTATGGTGAAGCTTAATAGTGTTTTATATTGTATACCTATCCATCTTTGTAAATCTAATCTATGGCGACTGCCGAGTATTCATATTTAACCAGAAACTTATAAAGCATTAAGAGTTTATGTGTGTCTCTAGGAAAGATATAAATTCCATATCAGCATCCCCACACCAGTTAATATAGACACGCCTGACCGCCTCTATTACTGTGTTTTTGCTTTGCCGAATTCATAAATTCAGTGCATGATTTTGGTCAAACAGGAAACCCAATTCAATAGATGATGTATGTAAAAAAGTAAACACCATATAATGTAAACGAAAAAAAAAAAAACGAATTCATAAAAGGCGGTACACGAATTCGGTAAAAAAAATTAAATGAAATATTTTTGTGCTACCAGCTAAAATCCGTTTAATTAACACTAACTTCTCTGCTTATATGAATGCTTGAATTCGTTATATGGCTATCTTAATTTTACGTATTCGAGAATACATGTATTCCATTGCATAAACGTAGTATAGGCCTTATTTTTCACTTTTAACTGCAAACTTAACTATATATTTACATACGCAGATCAAGTTAAAAAATTTCTCCGAATGATCGATCAGAATTTGCATTTAGATCAGTGGTCCACACCATTACAGTCACATCTCAACATTGCATTTGTGTGTGTAAAAAACAGAAGGGGTTAGCGATATGACAAAAAATGTATTCTATTTTATGGTGTGCCCAACTTATATGAGGAGGAAATTACCCATTTAAGTCTGAAAAAAGAGTAGATTTAGCTATAAAAATACAAGGTGTCAGCACTAATTCTATCACATTTCTCTCTTTTGTCCACGCAGCCAGAGGCGGAAAAATTAGGTCCGTGCGGACCACTGATTTAGAGCTAAAGCTAAAGCCTTATAACTGAGCCAACAGTTGCCACAGACTTAATGTTGCAATATTTAAAATGCTTCGCTGTTTCACTCCTAAAATATATTGCACATTAGTCTAATTTTTAATTATAAGTTCCAGAGGTGGTGCAGAATTAGAAAAATTGACAGATTGATATATGACTAGTTAAGCTTAATAAATTGAGGGTAAGGGCACTTAAGTTAGGCTAGATTGAAAGCAGATCGCTTTGCCAGAAGACCAGTGCAGCAGGTTGTCTATACAGTCTGCTTTTATTCCACCACCAAAGCCTTTAGCAAACTTCACCCACTTTAATTAATGGAAAATAATCACTAAAGTCAAATGGAAGTTTCCTTTTAATTTACTAAAACGTATCCTGTTGATCCTGGTCTCTTTGTTTTGCCATCGCCGCACAGCCTCGCATTGTGCGAGTACCGTGTACAAAAAGTTGCACTGCTTCCATGACAATGATGACGGCGTCGGTTTCCGCTTCTGACGACGACGCCGCTGCCATTTTTTGCAATTGTTACTGCCTCCGCTGGCCTGCAGCCACGGGCTCGGGCCTACACTCCTGGATACTATGTTAAATTTTAGTGTTTGCCGCTGCAACAGCGACAACGGCGACGGGCAGCGAACAAGAACAAGTTTGTTAGAGACAAACGTCGTCGTCGCCGCCGCACGTTGTGCAAACTTTTCCACTTCATTGCATGATTGCAATTTTTACGCAAAACAATTTTATTTGTTTAGTTTTTGCATTTTTTCTTCGCTTCTCTGTTGCTTTTCGGCGAGGAATATTGCCTTGCGAAACGACTGTTGAATCGGAAAGGTGGCTGGCATCGTTGGCAGTGAAAGCTTTAACAAGTTCGTTTGGCGTCAAGTTAAGAAAGGGCTTAGATTATGTCTAGCAAATTGTGTTTAAACTAGTTTGATTTGAGATATCCGGTAAATCTTTATACATAAATGTGTTTGCTAAGGTTTAAATCAGTGGTCGGCACTCACAGTAGAAACTAAGCAGAACACAAGAATGCCAGCACTAATGTGTTATGTCGTAATTTCTTGAATAAATGTAGGTTTTTTAGAGTTAAATTACTATTTTTAAATCGTAGCTATTCTGTAGCCAAAAACCAAAAATATTACTATTCCATTATGATCTTTATTCAGTGCATTCTATTTCTCGCTCACACAAATACTATGATAACCTACGAATGTAATGGGGCGGACCACTGCTCTATGGGGTATTTTAATGATCTTTTTGAATGAACGAAACTTTATCCTAAAGCTTTTATTGGAAAGATGTTCTAGGGCTTAAAAGCCTTAAAATATATTCTATTCTACACAGTATCCTCTAAGTCCGATGATGATTTCCTCTTGCCTCTTTCAGCGCAAAGATAAACTTTAAGAAGCAAATTTTTCGATCCTTCTACTGGAATACCAGTAAAATGTTCCCAACTTACCTTAATCCAGCATTGGTCAAATTATTTCAAGAACTAGAAATATCGCTAGACCTGAGAGCTGGGGCTCCCATTCTACTTAGAGTCTGGAAAACTTTAAAAGTGACATTGCCATTTTCTTTATAAAGCATATTTCGAAGTAGTTTTAAGATAAACCAAGTTGTGACCTCTTTACTTTAACTTTAACTTTAACTTTAAGTCCTTTAAGCCAAAATTGTACGTGAATATGCAGTAAGTGGCCTAAAAACCAGTTTACTCCTTTCATTGGCTATAATCCGTTTTAATGCTCGCCCTTCACATCCTTTCTGCTCCTCCGCTTCACCCTCGTCCATTGGCTGGGTTCCCATTGTGTTTGTTCTGCTGCATCAATTTCCCTGCAATCAGTTTCATTTTCACACACAATTTTCTTAGCCATTTTTTGTTTGGTTTTGGCCGTTTATCTATTTGGACTATCCATCTCTCGTCTCTCTAGCGCTGACTTCCCCCCGCGCAGCCTCCCCGCTGCCGCTGCCAAGCTCTTTGGCCAAAGTGCAAAATGTTGTAAGTTAAATGGAAACAATAATGGGCTCGGGCTGGCTTGAGTAGGACTGGGGCTTTGGCTTCGGCGTTGGCCAGGACCGAGCTGGGGCTTCTCCCCGCTCCGCTCATCCGCCGGAGCCCTTGAGCCGAAGCGAGAGCCACCGCTGTCTGCGCTTCCCACTTGATTTCGATTATTGCCCTGCACTTTTCACTCTTCATTCGACGAGCTTTGCTCCGGCTGCCAATCCCTTCTTAGTGGCTCCTGCTTCGACAGACGAATTACTTTACCGGCTCTCGGTAATCGTCCGCCCACCTGGCCACTCGGGCTTCCCGCCGCCACTGGGAATGTTTTAATTAAATCCATTCCAGCGCCGGCGAAACTCCTTGGCCGCAATGGAAAAGTTTCGCCAGCCGGCCGACGCTAAAAAGTAGGCTCAGCAATTGTAGGCCAGGCCCTGAGACATGGCCCTCCAAAGCCGCCGTCCCTTAACAGAGTCAACCACAGCCTCACCGCCAGCTGGAAGGAGCAGCCTCCGCTGCAGCAAAGAAATAGTTCCGTCCAAAACTATTTACCAGGCCGCCATTTTCATATGAAGCAGCAGCAGCGCCGTGCAAGTTGTGCCATAATTTCATGCCACAGCAGAGAAAACTTGTGCGGTCCTGGCCACGCCCCCGGCCCATCCAGCCACGCCTAATAATAAGAAATTAGAACTTACGACAGCCACTAAGACTGTCCACGGCAGCAGCAGCAGCAGTAGCAACGACAACCGGAGGAGGAGGGTAGAGGAGCAGGGCCCAGGACTATAATCGTCTTGTACTTTGGCTGGGTAAGGAACTTTAAGCTAACCGCAAAATGTCCTGCCAAGTGGGGATAGCGCCGAATGGAAGGGGATTACAATGGGCGGATGCCAGGAAGAGCAGTGCAAATGGAATCGTGGGATGCGCTGAGTTCTTGTACCTTAGCACCTGGCCAAGAGCTACTCCAGGGAACCTAATGGGGTCTGGTGCCAAGGAGTTGAAATACAGGTGACATTGCCAGGGAAAATGGAACCAAAAGATAACAGATCTGTGAGAATCTCTTCTTTATCCTGAGATCTGTGAGATATTTTATATATTATATAAATTTGTTTAATTCTGCGTATTCTATAAATTTTATATATTCGATACATTCCATAAATTCTATATTTGTTTCATATCCTAAGTATTCCATTTATTCTCCCTTATGTACCATAGATAACATGGTTATTTTTAAAAGTGAGGATACCATAGTAAAAAGCGAATATTTGCTTAAAAAAAAGGGAGAGGCTACGCTCTTAATTGGGCTCCTAATAATATTTATTAAAATCATAATTGGTCAGCCTAAATGTTCACTTTTCTCCTGAATCACGCCGCATTCATATAAAAGACAGTATGGGCTTAAGATGCGTAACGTCATGTGCTATGAGAATTACGCCTCTTAAAGCTTACAATATCCTATTCTTATATCCAAAAAACTTTATTTGCTAATATATTGTTTATTAAATAACTCCAAACCGATTAACGATAAACTTATTGATTTTATTAGCCGGAATAAGTGGTTCGACTTAATTTGATTCGAACTTATTAATTTAATTACGCACTTGAGGTCTTAGTTTTGCCTTGTTCTTTCCTGGGGCAGGGTATTTACTCGTTTGCCTCTCAGCTCGGGATTCTGCTCGCTGGTCCTCCTTGAGGGCCCCGCCTTCCGGCCATCCCCTCACTATTCCGGACTATTCCCGCGGCGCCGTCGTCGTCGTCGTCGTCCTCGTCGCTTCTCAGTTGCTGTGAAGTGAGCGCAGCGCATTATTTAGGATTTACCTTTATGTTGTTGTCAGCGTGGTTGTTGCCGCTGTCGCCGCTGTCGCCGCTGCTGCTCGTGCTCCGGCTGCTGCCGATGCTGCTGCTGGTTCCTGTTCCTGGGCTGCCTGCCTGCAATCAGCGAGGCTGCGAGCTTGGAGCCCTCCTCCACGCAGCCCCTCCCCGGAGTAGTGGGTCGTTTATAAAGGTGGAGCCAGAGCTCACTATGCCCCTGTCTTTGTATCCTCGGCCGGGGATGTGGCTGTTGTCGTCCTGCTCATGATGCCGGGTGATGGGAAAATGCGAGGCTCGTGTGACATTTTCATTATCGTTGTGGGATATGCGCTTTTCTGTGGCCAGCCTTCGACCTCGGCTCACTGCCATCTCAGTCCCCGCTGCCACTCCACACCCACCAGGAGACAGC
>JAEIIU010051848.1:0-18431 GCA_018874675.1 Drosophila baimaii
TCTCGATGCTCGGCACTCCTTCGAGGTGATCGGTCAGGGTAAAGAACTCCGGCTGCCATTCAGAGCTGGCAGAACGTACTTTCTCATAGACATTTCCATCGCAGAATATCAGTCCTGGCTTGGTAATGGATAGTTCGTGTCTTACGGTCTCTGGAATAGGGTTTTTTATTTCCCAGATCCTTAAGTCCGTCTCCTTTAATGGTACAAACCCTCGTCCAGCATTTGATGTGGTGCATGAAATGGAGTTCCATTCATCATACAGGCCACTCCCAAGGACATCATATACTTGGAGTTCTCGGCGGCTATTCCAATGACATCCTTGTGGTTCAGACCCCGTTTCTTGAAGAACTGGGCAATCCGAATGGCCCAGGTGAGCACCTGGCCAAAGGTAACTGCCTCTCCGTTGCTGTCCCATATCTCAGGGAAATTATATTTAATCAAAACACCATTAAGTAGAGGCTAAAACTTACTTGGCAGACGTTACTGGGCCAGTTCCTCATATTGTTGAATATGATGGCGCCCATGGAAGCATCTTCCTTAAATATAGAAGAGGTCTCCGGTGGTCCGCTCCAAATCCTTTCCTTCTGGCAGTAGGTTACAGGTATTTGCGGCATGGCTCAGAGCTCTCTGTTGGTATCAGTTCACCCGCGAAGTCCAGAGCTAACTATTCCGTATTGCCAAAAAAACAAGTAATCTTACAGGTAAACACCTCGTTTATGGTTAATTTATTAACCAGAAATATTTACTTTGGCAGTAAAGGGCAATTTTGGCTTTATTACTGTATTATTAAAGAGCCAAGTCGAGAGTCAGCATGACTCTTAGCCGTTGTGGTCTGAACCGACACTGAAATAGGTGAGTGAAGAAATAAGAATATATAGCATATTGGTAAAGAACACTATCTGCAGCCAATACAGCTGTTCTTTGTGGTAGTATCTTCTGAGACAGCATAGTTTGCTTCATTTCCGCATTGTGCTGCTTATAGATTAGGTCTTGAATTGGTAATATCTGCTAGTAGGTATGGAAATAATTATGTTACACTTTGTTTTTTGTTAATACCTATTAGTTGGTTATAATAATGTTAGTATTGTTTTTTTTCATAACTTTTAGGACTTATATTAAATGAATATAAAATTTTGTTTTTTATTGCAGAATTAAATTTTAAATAAGACTGCATTATTAGTCTTATTTTTAAATCTATAAAATCTACAAAGATCATAAAAAGATGTCGTATGTAATCTTCTTTGGCTACTGTATAAGGATGATAGTGTGACCAGATTGCTTTAGCGGGGAAACCCGTTTCGCTTTCAAAATGCGTCACGCTTTCAGCGATGCGGAATAGGCAGGCATATACTGGCTTTCATATAAAGCTACAATGCTTGAGTTTTTCTTTACAGTAAGTCAAGGTAACCACCGCCGAATAGACCTCTTTAAGCCCCCAAAATATGACAGATATAAACGGGGTCTCTTACAATGACCAGGATAGAATCTGGAGAGGTCCTTCGCGGAGTCTAGTGTCCATATACAAGGATGACACCTCCTTGGGTGCACTTATATTCAACACAATGCGAAACTTCCCTAAAAAGGTTTGCCAAGTGAGTTTCTGTCGGAAGTATTTATTATAAATATATAATTTATTTTTTAAGTGCAACTTCAGATATCTGACAGCGACGGCATCAGAGTCACAGCTGACCAGGCGCTGACCTGGGCCATACGAATGGCACAGTTCCTCAGGACTCGAGGTCTAACGCATAAGGATGTCATTGGTATAGTTGGCGAGAACACGACATATTTAATGCCTCTGGCTGTGGCCTGTCTCATGAATGGAACTCCATTTCACACACCACACCCCATGCTGGATGAAGGTTTCTATTGAGGAACAACCTGAATTTTACATCTTTATGTATATAAATCCATCCCTGCAGAGACCCTGAAATATGTGTTATCCTTAACCAAGCCTGGCCTCATATTTTGCGATGGAAATGTATACCACAAAGTGCATACAGCCACCTCGGGATGGCAGCCCGACTTCTACATCCTAAGCGATCACATCGAAGGAGTGCCAAGCATCGAGACCCTTTTGGAGCCCACTTCCACCGAGGATTCTTACCAGTGAGTAGAAGAATCCATATACCACTTTTATCTTGGTTTCTTAAGAGGAAACACTTCCAGGCCGGAACCGCTGAGGGAGGGAGGAGACCAAACGGTGGCCATACTATGCTCCTCGGGCACCACTGGCCTGCCCAAGGCGGTCTGCATTTCGAACACCAGCCTATTGCCTATGTCCTTGTTCAGCAGCGAGACCATCATGTTCACCCTGACCGCCCTGGACTGGCAGTCCGGGCTGGTGGCCTTCATCGTGAGCACTGTGGTGGGCGGCACCCGTATCATCACCAACAAGCCGTTCACTCCGGCGTATGTAGCCCAGCTTGTGGAGAAATACCAGGTTAACTTCATCTACCTGGCACCTCGTCACATGTCGGCGGTGTTCAGTTCCCCGGAGGCCAATCCCGACTCCTTCGCCTCCCTGCGAAAGGTGGGCTACGGCGGTGGCCTGCTCTCTGGGAGCACTCTGCAACGGTGCCAGGATCTCTGCCGGAATGCGATCCTTTACAACATGTACGGCATGACTGAGGCTGGCACCATGGCGGCTTCCGTTGGCCTCCAACCAGGTAATCCCGTGGGAGCACTCTCTCCGGGAATGGCAGCGCGTATCGTGGACGAACAGGGCAGAAGCCTGGAGCACAACCATGTGGGTGAGATCCAGGTGTACACAGGACGAGTGTGGAAAGGGTACTACGGGAATATCGAAGAGACTGAGCTCCTGCAGGACGCGGAGGGCTGGTTCCATACCGGCGACTTGGGGTACTTCGACAAGCGGCATCTCCTCTATGTAGTGGACCGCTGCAAGGAAATCCTCAAGTACCAGAGCGTCCACTTCTGGCCCGGTGAGATCGAGAACGTTATCCTGGAGCTTGACGAGGTGCAAGAGGTGTGTGTGGTTGGCATCCCCAACGAGGTCACGGACAACGATGCGGGTGCACTGGTGGTCAGAAGAAAAGATGCATCCATAAGTGCCCAGGAGATAGTGCAGCAGGTGACCAGGCGGTTGCCCGGCGTCCACAAGCAGCTCCATGCCGGCGTCCAGTTTGTCAACGAACTGCCATCGAATCTGAATGGAAAAACAGTGAGGAGAGCGTCGCGTGACTTGTTTCTGGCCAAAAGAAACAAGAAATGAGACGATAATTTGATAAGAACCTTGTGAGGTTGTCAGTAGTTTCCCATAATCTTATATATATATGTACGTATATCTACGTGACGTACTGTTAACACTAAGAATAAACAAGTTTAGGGCTTCAAAAATAGCTTTCGCTGTGGTATTTCATGATAAACAAAGGCTTTTATGAGTATTGCCAAAAATATCACACAAAACTTTATTAACTGCAATTTCTTTATTTGTTTGGTAAGAGAGGCATTGTCATCGCTTTTCAGTTATTTGTGATAATAACCAGATTAACGACTTAAGATAATTAATTATTATTTAAGATTAACAGCCGTTTCTTTAGATCATATACAATTAAATGCTTAATTGTTAACTTTGCTCATAAATCTATGAACATATTAAGATTATAAAAGAGCCAGTAAGACTGCCATATTTAGTGGCATCTTAAGGGCATATTGAATATTTACAAGTTAGCCTAGCAATTGTTTTTAAGATAGTTAAAAAGTAAAAGTTAAAATCATAAAACAAGGTAAGGTATTATCGTTGAATCAAGCAATAAAGTAGAAGCAAAGTGAGCACAACAAAAGAGGAACTGCAAAGACCCAACCAATGTGACGATGAATTCGCTTTCCCCTTCTTTATCTACGTCATTCCTTGTCCTCGGATCTCCTTATCCTTATTCCGCATACAACTGCAGCATCGGGTTAGGGGGAATCCCCGCCAATCGCCACCTTCGGCGACTCTCTTTTCAGGCAATGTATCACACTCTTTTGGGCTGCTGCTCCTGATGCTGCTGCTGCTGCTGCCTTGGAGCAAAACAAATCAATAAACGACAACGAGAGTTATGTACCCAAGGCATCGGCCTCATCTTCCTGCCCGTGCCCGTGCCCGTGCCCAATTCTGAGTTCCCAGTTCTCTTAAAGCTCCAATTGGGAGCATCGGGCTTAAGCTACATCGTTCCTAAGCTAAGCCTCCATCCATCCATCAAGGCTCGAGTTCCCTCGACCCCTCGGATTCCCTTTTGCCGGCCGGATCCGCCACATCAATCGTGAATCGAGGTCTGCATATACACCTCACTTTCCCCCAGACCCTTCTTCTCGAGGTTCTTATTTGTACATGGAAAAAAAAAGGATACAAATTGATCAACAATTTATTAAAAAATAAGGTGATAACCATTTTGGGATATGATTTTTAATATCAACAATTGGGGGATGTCTTCTTCATGAGAACTTATTCCAGAAGCTGTACATCAAAGGCTTAATTATTATATAATTTGCTTAACCGAGACCTCTGGGCTTTGTCTAAGAATAAGGATGTATATAGACAGTAAAAGTCATAAATCGGTAAGATAATTAATATCAATTCATGATATTTTATAGAAAATTACGACACAAACAATTAATCTGTAGTTCTTGAAATTAAATGCTTTCCAAGGTGTAAATACTGTATTGTTGTTCCAATTATTTTGTTAATAAACATTGTAAGAAGAATACTCTTAAGATCTGATTTTCTCTCTGTGTGTGCCCCGCCCCCTCTTAAGGATTCACTTGTTTTTCCTGCTTTTGTGTACTGCGTTATTCTTATTTTTGGAGATGGGGCCCATCCCGGTCCCCGTTCCCGTTCCCGTTCCCGTTCTCCAACCGGCAGACATTCGTAATCTTCAGTTTCATTTGGATTCCATGCCCCGGCGGCGGCTTCCCCTCGATTTTCTTTGAGTACTCCTCAGCATCCAGCCTACGTTGTTTGCCATTGGGATGGGAGGGGAGGCTTTTCCCGGGGAGGCCAGTTGGTTGGTTTAACTAGATTTTCCTCATTGTTGCTGCCAATATTTGCCCATTGCTGTTGATTCTCTTTGCCGTAGTAGTACCTGTGTTACACCTGTCCGTACCCGTGTGTGTGTGTTTGCTCGTAAGCTTTGCATTTCCACACCTCAATTTGCCTGTCGGCAGGCGGATTAACTGCAGAATGCATTCCGTATTTATTCTTTAATTCCCCGGCGAGCACACGTGCACACGACGTTCTAATACACCGAGAACCTCCTCGAACCTGGGCACTTTTATAAAAATTAAAAGCAAATATTTCCGCACGCATACCAAAAAGGAGCCTCCGAACAAGTGGAGCATAAATATTTGTCTGAAAAATGAGCCATCCAATTTCTGCTCATAAATAAGACGAAAACGAGAAATACTTAGGCAACTTTTGGCAGGGGGAACCCCATTCCGCACCACACCGAATATCGTAGAGCTCCGCAGACATTTTCGAAGATTAATTTGCAAACAATGTTCCATACATACAATTCCGGATTGGCCCGGCACGCAATCTCCGGTTTTCGAGGATCTCTGACCAAATTCGGGGCGATTCCGGTCCACGTTTCTTCGTTCAGTTCATTTTTTGTTTACCCGCTTTCCTTTTTGGTTTTTTCCAGTTTTTTTCTGTTTTTGTTTTTTAATTATATTTTAATTTATTTTGGAAGGAGAGTGAAGAGCGAAGCAAAACCCAAGGAGACACATTTTTGCGGTGTTTTCTTTTCATTTTCTTTTGCATCTTTAGGGGAAAGTGCTGCCAGGGCATCTAACTGGTGTGTGTGTGGGTGTGTGTATACACACACAAAACAGAATTAACACATTCGGTGTGCGATTGCCGGAGTCACTCCTTAACCCGCCTTCGCCCACGCCGAAGCTTCTCGCCCAACTTGGCCCAACACAAACAATTGCAAGTTATTTGTGAAAATTTTATTGTAATTACAAAAGTTTTCCCATGTTGTTTCGCCACGCTTTTCCCGCCACCGCCACCCTCCCACAGCCTCCCCACTACCCTACCGTGATACCTTGAATTATACACAAAATAGGTTTCCCTCCATCGGTATTCCTATTCCTATTCCAGCTCCCATCGCGCAGCGCTGCCTTCGCCACCCTCACCTCCTCCAGATTCCATTCGGTTTCGGTTCAATTTCGTATTTGGGGCTCGGTTCGAAAACTCAATGTTTCAGCAAACTTTATCCACTTCATTATTTGCTCGTTTCCATTGCTGTGTTTCGCTGTTTGCCTGTTTGCTCGCCAGTTTGCATTGTTGGCTCGTTTCGATTTTAATTGTATCTGCGTGCAGGGAGGGAGGGCCGTCTCCCTTCCTCCAATCGCTCCTCCTGCCTCCTCCTACAACCCCACCTCCAGTACTTGCGAGTATATTAAATACCGGAAAGTTCTCAGGTCACCGAAGGGCAAGCGGTCGCGGAAAATCGCAGGTTGGGGCACAACCTGGGGAAAGTGCGTGCGCGTTGGGAACTCAACTGGAGTATTTTTGCCTTAAAATCTGCAACTTGAACTTTATTAATACTTTAAGTCAAGTGAATTTTGAAGGTATCTCACTTTTAATCTACACTTTCGTGCTGCGATTAATTAGCCCGGAAATAGTCCTCAATTTATGGCTTATAAATATTTAAGTTATCTGAATAATTTATGGCCTTTAAGTCGCAAGTGTTTGGTCTAAACTATAATTAATTAAATAGAAAGCTTGGATAGTTGTTTAATTATGTTTAATTCAGCCTTATTTGCCTATATAATGATGTGGAGCCTGTATAAAGTTAAGGTTTTAATATAATCTAAGGTAATCCTTTGCTGTTTTCATTTTCTCTTTTATTTATTTAATAATATAAACTAGCTTTGGCTTTCAATTATATTTTAATAAAGCTTATTTTTACTTAAGAAACGCATGGAATCTCTCCCGCTCTCTTGCAAGCACAACAAAGAGAGGCTACACATTTTATCTCTCCGTCTACAGTTAAGCGTAATCACAACAGAAGCAAAACAACCGACACAACTGCGAGAGAGAAAAGCTCTACTAAGCTTCTGGTCGTGCTCTCTGCGAAGGAAGTCGAATAATCAAAACGAGCACTGGCTTCGAGAGAGAACAAAATGATTCTCAAGAAGAATTAGGAACTAAAGCTCCCAGAAGATTTCCTTTCCCTATGGGTACAAAAACAACCTTTTTTTTCTCCCCAGAAACCATAGCTAGAAGCCACAACCACCATTAAAAATCAGTGCATGCAATACTAGGCCTCTCTTTGGGCACCTCTTTAATGATCCTGCCGCCTACTACTACTTTGCGTCATAGTAAAAATTGCCACACAGCCGCTTGCCAGCCTTCAGCCCCTTGAGCGGCACCTCCGCTGGCACCGCGTAAGGCGAATTCACAAACATCTGAGGCTGGGCCGGCTGCTGCACCGGCTGCTGTTGGAACTGCTGTTGGAACTGCTGCTCATCCATCTGGCCCCCGGACTGGCGCTGCTGCTGTTGGAGCATCCGCATGTACTGGTCGTGGTACTCCGGCTGCTGGTAGAGCTGCGCCTGGCGCATCTGCATGTGGCGGGAGAAGGGAAGGCCCATGCCCAAGATCCTGGTGGGTCGACTACATAGCGGCACACCGTACGACTTCTTCGACCGTCCGCTCATGCAGCCGCGTGGCGTCCGTCCTGGGCTCGATGCCATGGGCGAGGCCATGGGCTGCGCTGCAGCGACTGTCATCGGACGCTGTAGCCACGGTTGAGTCTTGGCGTCCACCACCACGATCCTGTTGAGTCCTGCCGCGCTGCGCCATCGCCGGGCAGCCAGGGATTTTGTTGTGCCCACCGGTGGAGTCGTCGTCCTCGTCGTCGTCGTCGTCTTCTTCTCTGGCACCTTGGACTTGGATGGTTTCTGCTGCTTGATGGCCGGTGCCTGAACTGCTCTCTTGGTCGGCCCTGCCTTGAGGCATCGCCGGACTGTATGTGGCTTCCTGCGGACCGGCATTTGGGTCGTCTTTGGCTGCCAAAGAGGCGGCCGCCTGGGTCCTGGCAGCTTCTCTGCCAGCACAGCCTTGGCCGGCTGTACCACCTTCTTCGTCTGCAGCTTTTCTCTATACCTAATGGCCGATGCCTTGGCTCTCTCCGAGCGCACTGCTGTCTTGGTCAGCTCCACCAGGGCCGGCCGGGCCCAGATCTTGCGCTCCACCCGCTTGGGCAGAACGGAGCTAGTTTTTTTCGAAGGCGCATTCGAGAGACGCGAGGGATCTTTGGCCAGCTTCCAGTCGCTGTTCAGCGGCCAGTCCAGGATTTCCGAGGCAGCCTTGGCTGTGGGATGGAAGTACTTCGGCATCTCGCGGCCGGAGTCAAGGATGCCGGGCCAGTTTCTAGCAGATCTTGAATTTTTCATTGAGCGGCTTGATTAACACTCAATTTGGTTTAGCCGGGAAATGGCCAAATACATTGCCAATGTTGGGGTTTTTTTGTCCGTTGTAATGTGGCTCGGTTTCGAAATTTTTTTTTCTAACTAAAGCACGATCTGAGAATGTTGAATGGAAGGGAAAAGCAAAGGGAGTGGGGTTCCCCAGGAAAAGTCACACCCACATTTATTGGCCTGAACTCTGACCCCTGCTGCTGCTGTTGCTGTTGTTGTTGTGTTTTTCATCGGCATCCCTTCCCACAGATGGACAGACAGTAAATCGGTTCGTGGCATTAATGCAAATAAGTGGAAACACAAATATTTTCAACGTTTTTGTGGTCTGCCCGGCAACACACAGGACGCAGGACACGGGACACAGGACAGAGACAGAGGAAGAGGAAACCTTTTTTCCTTCTTTTTTATTTTGGGTTGGGACCACCGACAGTCGACAGCTGACAGGCGAGGGTCGATGGATCATTTCCGCTCTCCTGGCTCGTGTCCCTGCTCAGGGGTCCCTTTTTCCGGCGTATCCGTAGTTGTGTTGCCGTTTCCTGTCGGCGCACGCAGTTAAATATTGAAATTTATATTTAAAATATTTCAAATATACAGTTAAATGGCGAGTTCCCCTTGCTGCCCTCGCATTTTTCACTTTAGTTTATGTGGAGCATGTTTAATTTATGAGAATTGCCGGCCCCAGTTACCCCCAGTTCCCCCAATCTCTGCCCCCGAAATCGACATTGGACTCGGGCACGGCCTGGGCATCGGCAATCGGTAATCGCAATCGCTCAGAGCCCGGCCCCGCCGCCGCCGCCGCCGTATGCCAATGAATATGAAAAATCAATTTGAAGTTTTTCGTCCAAACCCCCGCCGACCCGACCCCGGAGGTCAAACGGTGGTGTTCCGGGCCCTTAAATCGAAACGAAACGTGGCGAATTCGATTCGCAGCGGTTGCCATCTTGCTTTGGTTCGTCCTTTAACCCTCACAAAGAACTTGGGACTAATTCGATTGTTACATTTCGCATTAATTTCCTGCAAAAGAACAAACATTTGTGACGTCTCCCGGAGGAAGAGGGTGAGAGAGAGTGTCCGGGTCAGTGTCCGTGTCTATCTCATCCGGTTGTAGTCCTTTTATCTCTCCCCTCGATTTCACCCTCGATTTCCAATTAGCAACAGAAATCACCTTGCTTTCTTTTCGTCCTTCGTGTTGTGCTCCTTGGGCTGCCGTGTTAATTGAGGATTTGCACTTGCTACGATTTTATGTTCATTGAGTTGGGCAGCCAAAGTCAGCGGGGAGGCGGGAGGCGGCTTTAATTTTGTGCAAACGCAAATTCCTTTTTTCCATCTCCAAACTTCTTCGATGGCGCAATAAATGGACGGATAAGGAGGCGAGTCAAGGACTCGGACACGCGCAGGATAATTGTAATGCCCGCCGCTCGCGGCCCTCTCGAGTCTCTGGGAAAATCTGCCAGCTTGAAGGGAGCAAGGAGAGGCGGGGAGCTGAAACCCAAGATTTTGGACAAGTTTTATGGATGGCAAGGATTGCATTTCCTGTTTGGCAGGCAACAATGCAGGAAACCGGAAGCGGGCGAGCCAAGATGCCGGCTCGGGGTGAATTCCACGGACCCGCGGAGCATCCAAGGATCCAAGAATCCAAGAATCCCAGAATCCACGAATCCACTTAGCGGCGCATAAATTTTGCTTGGTACATAAAGTACAAGTGTACAAACAAAAGGACTTTTGGCGCACGGCATTAAAAACATAAAGCAACCGCATCGAGGACCAAGACCAGGACCTCGAGCGCGCGCACCCGGTCCTGGCCCTGGATGATCCGGGTCACATAAACAGCGGCGAGTGAATAAAATCGCAACCGCGTGCAAGATGGCGAGATGGTGAGATGGAGATGGAGATGCTGGCGCAATCCCGGGCCAAGTCAGGCCTGGGCCTGGGCCGGGGCCACTGCATTGCTATTTACAAAATGTCCTCGAAGAGGACCAAACCCAAGCAGCGACCGAGTGAATCATAAAGAGTCCTTGCCGGAGCAGCAGCAGCAGCAGCAGCACAGGCTGAATCTGAAGCTGAAGCCGTAGCCGAAGCTGGCAAGAGAAATGCACGTAAAATAATAAACAAGGCTTTGCAAACAATAAATGTGGCACCCACTCGCCCCGCTCCCCTCCCTGCGGCACATCTCTATTCTTACCACATCTGGCAGCTGCAATGCTACGAGTTGTTAGCGACGCTGGCGACGAGATTTCTGCCCGTCCATTGTTAGACTCCGCCTCCAGCTCCACCAGCTCCTCCGGCTCCTTCTCCTCGTCGCGCCGCCGCCGCCGCCGCTGCTGCGATAAATGCGAAATGCTTGTAACTGCAATGCAAATGTAATGTGCAAAGGACATTTTACTCGGCTGCTGCAGTTGCTCATCCTGCCTGCCCGCCTGCCTGCTCCTCCTCCTCCCTCAGGCAGTAAATATTCGCCCGAAGCGACGGGTTCAGGGGTGAGGATTGGTGGCTGGTGTTAGGGGCGTTCCCCCCACTGACTGGTCAGAAATGGCCAGAAGAGGAGAGGTCAGGCTCTGACGAGTGGCCAGGCCCCATCCTTGCAAGTGGCAACGCACGGCAGACGCCGGTCGCTTTTTGCCGCTGGCGACGTCCTTATTAATTGCAACAATAACCGGGGCTCTTTAGGTGGCGGCGACACTGGCCCTGCACTCTAAGAAATTGGGGTAAACCAGGTAAAATTAATTAGGAAAAAATAATTACTTATTTTATTAAAAAAAAGTATAAGAATTCCAAGCAAAGCACACCATACGATTTTGTTGCAAACGATTTTTTTGTGATGACTCCAGGTTCTCTTGAAATGTTGCAGTAAAAGCCAGAGAGAGCGAGCTCTAGAGCCAGCCGCTCTCTTGCACGCATACAGAAGCAGGCAACGACTGTAAATATGCACACATATGCTCACGCATTGTACAGTTGTACGCACACAAGCAAGTTCATGTCATTCTTAGATATTTACGCTCTCGACGTTGTGAGAGCGGAGAGAGCGTGATTTTCGTCGCCAGCCAAGAAATCCCTTGCATATGGTAATTCCAATGAAGGGTCGTTATGCATCTTGTAATTATTTAGAGATTTCAAGCCCCTCTCTCCACAATATACACTCCCTTTCTCTCACTGCACTTGAAGCAGGTTGAAGCAGGAGGTTTGGTAATGGGGCCAGCACCGTAAGTCTTTCAGCTTTTTGCCAGCAAATTTATGGCTCGGACCTGCAGCTTTTTGTGCGACCAGCGACCAGCGCGAGCAGCGACCAGCACCGGAAGCGGCACTTAGCTCTTGGCACTCTCTCTCTCCCTGCGCCCCATACCATTATGTGTGCACCTCCAGTTCATCATCCGCCGGTGGGCAGGGGGCGGGCTATGACTGCATCCAGTTCCACTCCTGCTGCAGAGCTGAATACACTCACTGATAAGTAATTGAGGGGGTTTTCTTTTATATTTCTCCTCTTTTTTTTTTTTTTTTTGGAGGCCGCGGGCCTTGAGTGGGCGGAATTTGGGCCAAAAGTTTGGAGCTCTGCCTGCGGCAGTAAAAACAATTCGTATATCAAAATTTCAATGCTCTTTCTTGCCCCGGTCGGTGTCTAGTTTTTATGGCGAACGGGCTGGTCTGGCAGTGTGCGCGGCGAAACATTTAAAAGCAATAAAGAGCGATGCAAATGTTATCGGCAAGGGGAGGAGGAGGGGGAAGCAGGAGCAGCGCCAGAAATTACCAAATGCGAATGGCGAACAGATTCTCATCCTTAGCCCCGGCCAGGTATTCAAATTAGAGAGAGATCTCTCTCGCTCAGGAGTGAAATGAGGCAAATGCTGTTGGCCCTGGTGGCCGTAAAAAGTCCCGACGACGACCATAAAAACCCAGCCAATTGCGGGGAGGGGAGGGGGGAGGGGATGGTAGGGGAAGGATATGCCGCCAGGTGAGGAAGGACCAAAAGTGCTGGGCCGTGATTTCGGTTTTTTTCTCGGTGTCGTTTGCCCGTGCAAATAAAATGAAAATGTACTCGCTGCGCCCGCTCGCGGGTTTCGTAGGAAAAAGTTTTTTTTAATGAAATTCGCACCGACATTTGACGGTGGTCCTGGGGAAGTTTTTTGGAGTTGGGTCTCATGTTTTGATTGCGGCCCCCGCAAATGGTAACCGTCGGGGCGCAAAAGGATACGCAATCCGTGGGAATGGACCGCGGCGCGGGTTAACTCTTGCCGGCAGTGAAGTCTCCTCGCCGGCTGAAGTCAGCAATTGTCTTAACATTTATTCAATTTGACTACCTAGAAAATCGTAAAGTTTATTTGTGAAGTTCTCCTTAGCCTATAGCCTTTCCTTTCCCTATATACCCCCCCACCTCTCTCCTAGCTCCTCCTCCTCCCTTTTTTAGCGGCCATAAATCTGCGACACAAAGGCAAAAGCAACCACCGCAAACATGGCCAACATTTTTTTGGGGTGGGAAGTTTGAGTTAAACATTTTTAAAAGCCATAAATTTATTGTTCTTGTTGGTGCGGTGCAGTCAAGTTGAAAAACGCACAAGTAGGTCGCTGCTTGTTGTTGTTGTTCCGGTTGTTGTTCGTGCTGCTCAGTCGCTTATTTAATTCGATTTGTAAGCTAATTCCTGAAATATTATCTGGAAATGTTCAAGATGTAGGCGAAAGATACACAGCAATGAAATTAATACAAGGCCGGAAATGAGGGGCTGAAGGGGCTACACAACTTTTGCTGGGGAATAACACTGTTTGTACTTCTATACATATTTCCTCTCCTGATTGGGTATCCTTTTCGAAAGTTAGCTGACTTTCCAGTTAGCCAAATAGATTTATTTGAAGCCAGAGCTGTCATTGTTACTGCCACAAAATACTCGACCAGCTCGGCCAACTCAAAACCCAAGTCTCTCTTGTTCTAAACTCTTCAGTTTTTTCCCAATTACCAACGCTGGCATAAAAGTTCTCCTCGGGCCAGAGAGGAGGCTAAATAATTTAATTATAGAAATGCAGAGCGTGGTGTCGGATGACTCTGACAGTTTCCTTACATTAACTATGCAGAGCAAAAGGCAGCGGGGCAGCCTTGAGACTTATTTTTAATTACACTTTCACTTCGCTGGACAGCGGGGAAAGGAAAGGAAGAGCAGAAGCCGAGACCGGAAATCAATAAATATGTTTGGCCAGAGACTCAGCATAAAACATTTGCCTCATAACATTATCTTCGACGTTCTTCGCTCTTTCTTTTTATTTTTGTTTTGTCGGAAGGGATTTTGGTCCTTGTAGAGGAAATGTGCATCTTGCCTTGGTTCCTGCTGCCTGGTCCTTGGTCCTCTGTTTCTGTTTCTTTTATCACTAAAACAAAAACATTGGCAAATAACAAAATACAACAACTCAAAAAAAAAACAGAAAAAAAGGACAGCCGGAGGCGTAAGCTACTTGAAAGTTTAGAGTGTTCAGGGGGAAGGAATGGAGGAGCTGAGGAGCTGAGGAGCTGGCAGTTACTGCCTTTTTTCGAAGCACTCATTCATTCATTCGTAAAGGCTTTAGCAGTAAAATAAACGCGCATTGATGCGGAAAATGTGCTACGCACGACGGTGACGCCTCAGCCTTGAACACGCCCTTTGCCCGCCGAGGAGAGGCAGTGCCTCCCTCCCTCCCTCCAGGTGGGGGCTGGCTGATGCCTGGCCTGATGGCATGCCAAACTCAGAAGCGATACATTTCCTTTGTGTTATTTTTTGGAAACTTTTAAAGTTGCACTTGAGTGCCTAAGCTGACGCCGGAACGGGGTGAGTGGAGGTGGAGTGGCGTGGCGTGAAGTGGAGTGGAGTGTCGCCAGCCAGGAGTGAGGTGTACTTACAGTAGTTACCTAACAGGGTGGCCAAGGCCGAGCCACTTCATCATTCGGGCGTAAATCTTTCTCCCCCCCTCCCTACGCAAATACACGTAAATCTTGTTCAGGCCCCGAAAGGTGACCACACCACTCCACGGTCTCCGGTCTCCGGTTGTGTTTCATATTTATGTGCATCTTGCGGCATCCAGGCAGCAGGCGCAAGCCATGAAATTCAATAATCCCGCCTCACTTACTCCACATCATTGGCCTCACGCTTTGCCACTTTTATTATTTAGGGCACCCCGGCGGCCAAAACTTACAGGCAGGTCAAGAAAATACACAGGATATGGCTTAAACTTAATGTATTATTTCAGAAGGGAATGGTTTCCTTGAGGAAATATTGTTGATTATATTTGTAACTTTTGTAGGCAGATTTCCTTTAAACCAAACCCGTTTTAATTGATTTAAAACTTACCACTTTAGAGGCAAATCTATTCAGCATTTTCCTGCTTGAATCTTTCAAACTTAAAGTGAAGGTGAAAGCACCTTCAATTACCCAGAAATGCCACCCCAGCTTCTCCCTTCTTAACTCAGCTTTTGGGTTAATTCAATTCGGCACGATTTCGAGGCCTTGGCAGATGATTCCTGCTAATTGCCGCCAGAGAGTGGGTTGCCTAAGTGGCTTCCCCCTGACCAGCTGGGGAGACAAAACAGATCATAAATAATATATACGAGTGTGTGTACGCCCCCCTCAGCACACACACACACACATATGCATTAGGGCGTGGCCAAGAGAGTCGGGAGAGAGCTGTGAAACTTCTGCCCGAGTTGCGTTGGAAATAATTGATTAGCATCGAACGTGATTGTTAACTTTTTGCATATGTAATTTCGATTAGGCCCCGGCCGCCACCACATCTGCCACACACTCTTTTTAGCCAGGCCACTCCCTCTCATCTCCATCTCCATCTCCCTCCCCTTCTCCTTCTTCGGTTTGCCAAGTGTGTGCAACAGTGCGTATGGGTAATGTGAGGGGCTTTGTCTGGGTTACGGGTTGTGGTGGTGGTGGAGGTGCTGCTGCTGCCTAAGCAACATTTGCTCCTAAATGGGGGCTAGGGGGGTGTGCGTGTGTGTGAGTGAGTGCTCTCTGTTACCATCACAATGCAAATTTACAGTTACATGCTTCGATTGGCAATTTAATAAGGTAACTTTTTCACACACAGAACCGTAGCATGGGCATGGGCCAGGAGAGCCGGCGGCAAACCCTTTTACACGAACGCCAGAGACACACACAGAGAGGTCGGGTTTTTAGAAAGGGACTGATTACAGTGAAAGAAATAATGATAGAGAACGATTTAAAGTCTTTCTTGATATCAAAGAAGTGAAAGATCGGTTAAATTTCGAACTTCTCTTGAGGAAATTGCCCCAATTCCCGGTTACGGAAACATTTTTCCTCTTAACTATTTTAATGTTCCTGCATATCTATGCTACCCTTTGTTTGCAATTATTAATTAATAACCATTTCTTTCTGTGCAAATGATGGACACAGAGGCGACGCAGGGGCGAGGCCGAGGACGCGTTCACACAGAAACTGACGTGCTTTACATATTTAATGTTAAACTGTAAATTAGGTTAAAATGTGTTTGCAAAACGGAGTTTCTTTTTTTTGTCTTCTTATTTCTTTTCTCATCCAGCTGCAGTGCTAAATGAGGATTTCCAGCGTGGAAAACTTTAGCATACATCACAGAGGACGATGAGGACGTGGACCCAGACCCCGCTTCACAGACCGCCTGTCCTTTTGCGGCTTTAAGTGTTTGCCTTCCATTTGCGTCTGAGGCGCTCAGTCCCACAACCCTCCCCCATGAAAAGCCCCCGATTTGCTGCTGCCCTGGATGACGTCAATTTGACCTTCCATGTCCATGTCCCAGTCCCAGTCCCAGTCCCAGTCCCAGTCCCATTTCCATTTCCATTTCTGGTCTCCTGCTCAGTTCAATCCACAGTTGACGCTCCGTGTGCAGCGGCTTAGAGACAGAGAGAGAGAGAGAGAGAGGCAGGGAGTGGGGCATGAATATGGATGCCACGGCGGTGGGCGTGGCCGCTTAGCTGGGAAAACTGTTCACGCATTAATTAACAATTTATGACTGTGTCCGTGGGGTGACTGACTGGGCGAGAGCTGATGGTTGGCCTGCGTTTGAGTGCATTTGCAAACGCATTAAAAATAATTTCATTTGCTGGCCGGATCAGGCAAAGGGGCAGGCAGCAGTGCAATTACTATCGTGCAGCCTGTTAATGAACGAGCTTTAATGGTCGTTACTCGGGGCTTTGAAATAGGAATTTATCGATGAATTGACAATGTAACATGCTACCGCCCATGGTTTTTATTTATTTTTATTATTTCCAAATGTTTGGCGAAATTGCTTGTCTTATGCTTGGGTCATAAAAATGAACAGATTTTATGTTTAAATTTGTATATTTTTTTATTAGCACTTGCTCAGTATGTAAAGTCACACAGACACACGCGCCAGCAAAGGGAAGGAATAGAGTGTGTCGACCCTGGAATACCCGACAATTGGTTAGTCTCATAATCATAGCATACTTTCGTGCGACATACTTTCAGATGCATTCCAATTAGGAAAGGAAAGAAAAGAAACCAAGCCTGGAATCATGATGTTCTATAGATTCACATTATAATAAATAAATATAACGAGATTTTCCCTTCTTAAGAAATATAAATCTGTGAACATACCCCAAAGTACCCCTCCATGAGTACCTCGTATTGCAAACAAGAGCCTCAATAAGACTACGAATTTTCGGAATTGTTTTCCCGCAACGAAAAACAAAAAAGAAACGAGAAATTCTTCATTTTGCTTTTCAATACGAGATATTTATAGACTTTAAGGATAAGCCAAGGCAGGAACATGAAAATGCATTTACATAACACTGGTCGGAGGCTGTGGGGAGCGATGTCCTGTCTGTACGCCCACCCCACACCCTTTTCTGTGTATATATATATATATATATCTGGACAAAACAGAAGGCAGAAGATGGCGCAAGTAGCAGGAAAATGTAATCCCAGCCAAGCGGAGCAAACTTCCGGCAAACGTTGGAAGCGGACGCTTCAATGTATTGGATACGGGAAATGGCAACAATTGGCAACAGTGCAGTGGCGAGATGATGAGCGCAGAAGGGAGAAGAATCGGAGAATTGGGAAGTCAGAGAGAATCGGGATAAGCTGCACACTGCACACACATAAGGGGGCGTGGCATCTGCCAAGATGTGCTGCCTTAAAATCTTAAGCAGCATAATCGCTGAACTAGAACGAGCAGCAAGCAGCAGGCACAAAGATGAGGAGGAGGAGGTTGACAACAGATTTCGGACATCCCTTTTTCCCTGGCCTTTCCCAGGACTTAAGCCAGTCTGGATATTGTCTGCTTATTCCAGTCCAGGAGTCACCGAAGCGAACTGCAAGTCCCAAGTTGCCGAGTACACATAGTGCAATAATTTGGCATTATAACGCAAGATCGAGCAAAATTGCAGAACAAATTGCGAAATAATATACTAAAGCTAATGCAAAATGCATATATCTGAAGGGGGAGGTCAACATGTAGTTTGTGAAAGCCCAGATAGGCAATTGTGTTGTAATATTAAGCGAATATTAAGTGCAGGCATGTGGGGAGATTTAATTAATTATATGTAATTCAAAGAGGCTTCGCGACATTTTCTGCGATTACATAATCGATATTATAATAACAGCACAGAGTTAATCAACCTTCTGCTACCTTCTGCGCGCCTGGTGCATGAAAACTATACATTTTATTAATTTATACTGCCAGAAGTCAAAGTTGGGCCCTGGCTGTTGCCTATAACAACTATTTTTACAATAGCAATATCATAAAAATACTGAAACAAATTGTCCCCTCTCCCTTCTCATCAACAACTGCATATGCATCTTACTGAATCTTACATGCATACATTTTACAAAGCATACTTTTGGGCAATACATTTCAGAAATACACATATAAGCCTGAATTTTAAATAGTTACATTTATATATCGTGTGCATTGTATTTCAAAGTATTAACAAATTAACCTTGGGGTATTTTTTAACATAAACAAGTAAGAAAGGCTAACTTCGGGCGGAGCCGAAGTTTATATACCCTTGCAGATAATTTGTTACT
>JAEIIU010051849.1:0-53093 GCA_018874675.1 Drosophila baimaii
GGCGCCTTTTTTCAAAAACGTCTCCGCAAAATGGCTGCCATCGGCTGAATTTAAAATATTTGTTGTTGAATTTTGAGAAATTAAAGCTCACACTCCAATCTTTTAAATCTACTTTACACGAAAAATGTATGTCATAACTGAACGAAGAAAACAAATCGCAAAAATGTTGATTTTTTGCACTCAAAAGACCCCTGTAAGCCCTTAACGTAGTTAGAAGTACTCTATTCTATGAAAACGATTTCGAGTACTTAATCCAACGGAACTTAATTCACCTCTAAATTTATTAAGATCATTCCTTAGTTGTAATATTTGTATGGACTATCCACTTGGGAATTATAAGCGTAAAACAGTTGTACCCTATTCTATGTATAATCGAGTGTTTAATTTACCGACTTTGAACCTTTATTCACTTACCCATATTTTTAATTAGATAATTTATTTGTTTGATTAAAAATATTATAATAAAACGAATCTACAAACTGTTTATGCTTGTATGAACTCCCACTTGGGAATTAGATATTAGTTATACTCATTCTCTTGTATGCCTTTATGTCCTCAAGCCTCAAATGGGCATTTAATTTAATTTAGTTCATTCCTTATTTATTAAAAATCCACCTAATTTTTATATGTGTACTCACGCACACACTGCCACCGTCGCAGGACACACTTTCCGCTGAGGTTGGTGTGCGCTAAAAGCGAAATGATAAGCTGACAGCTCTGGAGTAAGTAGGCGACCGACCTTAGTCCTCCTCCGCTTCCGCTTCCCCTTCGACTTGGACTTGGCCTGGGAGAGCCGCCTCCTTTGGCGACGTCGGCATTTTATGATAGCTGCGGGGGGCAGCCAGCCGAATGGCCAATGAATCTCTGCCTCTGACTCTGACTCTGGAATTGCGACCACAAATGACTCACAAACACAACCCCGCGATTGGATTCGCATTAGAGAGTAATTCCCGAAACGCTTCCAAGGAGCCGACACGAGCAGCTCTCCTCCATTCATGCCGGATTTTGTGGCTGGATTTAATGTTTAATGCGAAATTGATTTGAATTTCTGGTTAATTTGAGAAGGAGCCAGGGTTATCAAGAGGATATTCTCATGAACATAAATATTTATATTATTATACTTATTATAATAAATATTATCTCGGTAAGTTACCAATCTTTTGATTATATTTCTCTAACTACGATTTGGCTTTCTATACACAAATATTCAAATAATAAAATATACTGAAGAGTTGGAGAAAAGATTAAATTTAAAACTAATCAATAAATTAACAATGTGGATTCTTCCGGGGAACATATAAAAACTATAAGAGAATCGAAATATTATTATTAGTTCTTCTTTATTTTACACCGAGCTCGCTCAAATAAGTAAAGATCCTCCGGAGAATTACTACCAATATTTCTTAAGGTTAATATTATAATCAACTCTTCACACCTTAGTTACATTATATAACTCTAATTGTAAATATTTAGTGTTTGTTTATCCTTACAATAAGACGTTTCTAATATGTTCTTGCAATATAGATTTATTTTACAAATACATTTGGTAAAAGTCAATAAAACATTCGAGTTAGAAGTTGTCTCTATAATTCCTAATCAAAATGATGCAGTGCCTTCTAAAATAAATAAATAAATCCGTCCCTGTAAAGCTAAAGTTATAAATTTTATTAATGTTGTAATGCTAAAGGAATGCTAAAAGATATAAATTATATAAGGAAGAGGAAAAGTCCTTTTTTATGAATGGCTAATGTTAATGTTCTATAAAAACGAGCTGAAAATGTATTTCATTTTCAAATGCCACTCAAAGTGATCCTTGCCGGCGGCAGGCTATCCTGCCAGACATCTGCTCTAGTCCGCGATACCGATACGCATTCCGACTTTCTCTGGCGGCGCGCCAAGTCCTTTCCCTTGGATCGATGAGCCGTGTAAATGGGATTCTTCGCTTCGGAGCGATAGGTCACGGGGAATGCCTCCTGGCTCGGATATCAAAGTAATTACGTTCCCAACAACGGAGCAGCGCCGGGGAGAGAGGAGAAATGGCTCTTCATTGTTACCAATTTTTATGGAGAAATGAGATACCCAAGGGTACGATCCACGATCCGATTATCATCTAGTTCTCCCCCCGCCGCCCGACCTTTGTGTGTGTTGACATTCCCCGCTTTTCCCATTTTCCCATTTGAACATTTTACCATTTCTTGCGACAATTTCTACGAAAACTCAATGCAAACACAAACATATCGTCCCTAGATGATGCCTAAACACTCCCATTCAATGACAAACCCTAAATTTACGACAATGCCCAATCGAGCAGGTAGGGAACACTACTCAGGTGAATGGGCCGTGGAAGGGGTCACCCCCGGAGCTGGGGCAGATGGCTATCGGACCGCAGTCGGAGTCGGCACAGATGACTCATCAAATTAGCGTCCAGGGCGCGGGCGATAAGCGTCCATGCGAAGGATTAGAAGGCAGCGGATGAGCAGGGAGAGTTCGATTGTGGCAGGAAAATGTGCTCATATCACTTTACAAACAAAGTCGAGACCACTCGAGACTGCCATAGTGTGTTCTTCATCCAACTGCTGGGAACCCGGAAAATTCCAGGGCCCAGACCACCCTCGCTAGCAGGGAAACATTGTCCATCGATTATTAATTGCCAGAGATTTGTGCTTACTTAATTGGGTTCCTTCGTGGGTCGGGATTCCTCGTTATGGGTTTTCCTGAAAAAGAACTTGGGGTTTTGAAAGACTTCGAAGTGAAGGATAACACGATTATTAATATTGTTGTATTGTAACTTATTGCAGACTATGGTATTGTTTGTTTATGTATTAAGATGCTTTGAGAAATTTATAATACAAAGAGTTGCCAGTAATTGCATTGTCTTTAGAATATCTTCTCTGTATTTCTGTACTTAACAACAAGTTTGAAACCTTAAGCCGCTATGTTCGCTATGATATAATTACGCGTTGATAGCCATACTCGGTGGGTTATATGTTCCATGTTCGTATATATTTTAATTTAACGCCTAAAACTTCAGGTACCAGGTATCTTCAAGAACATATTTAAGAAATAAACTACCTTTCTTCTTGATTTAAGCATGCGATTGATAGTAAGTTTGTCAGTATAAATTCAGAATAAAACGGTTAAATGAATCCTGATTTGCTTTTATTTAGTACGTATATGATTTAATAACAATTTGTAACACTATAAAAACAGGTTATATAAATAAATGATTTATCTGCGAAGTTTAATTTTAATAAAATCTTAATTTTATCTTTATTTGGAATCTAGGCACTTTGATATTGAGATTAGAAGCAGGAGCTTAGTAAAAGAGGTCAAAATATACAAATCTGTAAAGCAGATTCTAAAACGAATTAAGTCTTTAAGCGAGATTGAAATGTCGTAAGAAACGAGTTAAAAACAAGTAACTCGCATTTTTTAAATATATTTTAAGGTAAATTATGGCACAAATTTAAACTAACTTTGCTGTTTTGAATTTTATCCGAATTGTTGGTGATTTTTTGGGTTAGATACAGCTCAAATCTTTTTGTCTGCCGGTTCATCTTCCCCTAAAATTCCTTCCTTATACATACTTATATGCATAGATTTCTTGAAATAGCCATCTTAATTCTGTCAAATGAGAACCCCAGTCAAATGTAGCTTCTTACCCCATTAAATTGGGAACTGATTTGAGCCAACGTTTGTCCCCCTTTATGCCAGAATGCCTGTGTGTTTACAGTTACGGCTCGCAATTATCCGTTCAATTTGCACAGGAAGCTTTTGTCGCGGAGTCGCG
Organism: Drosophila baimaii; assembly: GCA_018874675.1. Classification (NCBI taxonomy): domain Eukaryota; kingdom Metazoa; phylum Arthropoda; class Insecta; order Diptera; family Drosophilidae; genus Drosophila; species Drosophila baimaii. The sequence continues at coordinate 3,791 of JAEIIU010051849.1, forward strand.
ACTGCGATAATCCGACAGCAAAATATGCGAACGTTAATTACGCTTTTGGCGAGCCTCTTACGCACTGGCGATGCCGATGCCGATGCCGATGCCGATGCAGATGCAGATGCATCCCATCCCGAGAGCCACTTGCTCGGAAGTCGGGAGTCGGACGTCGGGCGTCGGGAGTCGGGAGTCGGGAGTAGGTAGCTGACAACGATGCCTGACGGCAGATAATGCTGATCGCATGAATGATGGAATCGAAGCCGGAGCCCCATGGCAGCGGATTGCGAGGAATACGAGTTCTGTGATCGATTAGGGAGCCAATCCAGAATGCAGAACCCCGAGTCCACAGCTTGATTGAAAGCTTGCAAATTGTCTGAGGCATCTGAGATCTCTCCGTGGCGGAGCGGATCGAAATGGATGCACTTACTACGGTCGGTGTACGTGTCGGTGTCATTGGCCCGGGCACAGCCAGTCAGCCAGTCAGTCAGTCAGCCAGCCAGGCTGCCTGCCACCCAGGTGGATAGTTCAGCTCAGTGCGGGATCGGGATCGGATGCCACAGCTCAGCTTGCCCCCTCACTGCGCGGCCGTCCATTTGTCTTGACCCCGAAGCGCTGCATGCGGCGTTACTTTCGTTTCTGATTAATTTGAGCTAATTTGTTAAGTAATAACCAGGCACCGTGAAGGGAGGAGTGCCTACGCGTACCTTCCTCCAAACGAAGTTGTAAAAATAATATAAAAACAGTTTGAAACAAATCCCCGTGCTCCGCATTGGGTCCCCGGCGATTTATTAACACTTTGCCGCCGCGATCCGATCGGGCCCGGTCCGTGCCCTTTGCGTAGGAGCCAAGGGTCCAAAGTAGGGCGCCAAATTGTGCACGTCCCAGGCTGCGGGTTACTCCCCGATCTCCCATCTCCTGTCCCTGGGTTCCCAGCCCGTTCCCGATCCCATCTGGAACCTCTGGCGGACTGCAGTTAAGCGGGTTTAGTATTTCGATTATTGACTGCCAAGAGCAGCGGGTGGCGGACCATGTTGGTCGTCTTTAGGTGGAAATAAAGATGGAAATGGACTCGGTCCCAGAGAGTCCCTGCTTAATTGACAGAGCACCCAAGCAGGTCACAGCGAACAGAGATGTGAGAGCCAATTGATGGGGTCCCAAAAGCAGATGGAGATGGAGGTGGAGATGCAGCTGGAGCTGGGAGCTGGAGAAATCTCTCCTTTGTGGATTAACCCCTCCGCTGTTGTTGATTCCCTGGAAGAGTGTTTTACGACGATTAGGTCTTTAAGTCTAGGGTCTTAAGCGTGTGTTCTCTTTAGATTTATAGTGTGTGCGAGTCCCTAATAAAATATATTTCTTCAGTGAGATATGGCATGTGGATTTTATGTGCTCACTTTTGATTACTTTAAGGTTTGCATTTAAGCAGGAATGCTATTATTTTAATCGAATTTTTTATGCTATATATATTTTTATTAAATTATATATATTTTCTGATATTAAGCGTAAGCTAAGATGTTGCAAAGAGTGCCCTACAAATTCCCAAGTCAGAATTCTGTGACACTCAGGTATTACACACAAATTCTTCATGCTGGCTCTACAGCTGGCTCCAGGCTCTCTGGATATTTTCCTTTAAAAGCCAGAGAGAGCGCGTTCTAGAGCCAGTCTTTTTTTTTACGTATTTTACATCTGTACGCAAGGCATACGCACCCGCTTGTTTTTTTTTTACTCACACATGCAGGCGTATTCTATTTTTAGATATTTACGCTCTCTATTTTGTCAGAGCGGAGAGAGCGCTATTTTCATTGACAGCTAAAGAAATTGCTTTCATATGACAATTCAAATGTATGGTTGTTACGCATCTTATTACTAAAAGATATTTATTATTACTGTGCACATGTTGAAGTGCGATTCTAAGCGAAGCTTGAAGATAAGTTTTCGATTTACCAACATTTTCTATATACATACTTTTTTTCTGATATTTTCTATAGACATACATACATAATGTACCTTTACATTATTATATATATCTCTAGTTCGAAATACTCATATTAAAATTTGAATCTGTATATTTACTTTTGTATATTTAATAAACATAAATAATAATAAATGAACATATAAATATGTATATAATATATTACTCCAGCCCCAGCTAGATCTCCTCTCCTATCTAGCGCCATATTAGTGTCAATTAATTTATAGAAAACAAGATAAATGGCAAACAAGGATGGGAAAAGGGAGCCGTTTCCCGGAGTACTCCGTCTCCCATGTCCGATTCCTAATTCACATGTCACGTTCGTGTTCAGGCTGGAGCTGCAGTTTTTCGGTTGCGGTGGCTGGAGATTTGCGATAAACCGCGAGAACATGGTTACAAGACTCTCGGACTCGGGCTGGGACTGGCACTGGAACTGGGACTAAGGCCGGCAAAGATGGAGCTGCAGATGGTAAACAAAGACGAGTAGCACTGACTGATCGGAGCGGTTTACACTCATAAAATTAAATCAACAACAATTTTATAATTTGGCGCATTAAATCAACTGTGGGCCGAGCCCAATAACCATCTCCATCTCCATCTCCATCTAGGAGCCGGCCGGTAGTCGGAGAAAGAGCCCGTTGCGGGAACCGACCACGTAGCACATAATCGGGCGCGTGCAATCTTAATGGATAAATTATTGGGAGACGAGGCGGTCTGCCCGGGACTCCGGTCCAGGGTCCAGAGTCCTCCTCTTCCACTGAGAGTCTCTGCCTCGGTCTCAGTCTCGGTCTCAGTCTCGGTTTCGGTTTCAGCCTCCTAACGACAATTGGCGGTGTGTGCCCTCGTTATGTCATAATCGCATCTTAAGTTAACGGGCTGCGTAATATAATAATCATTTATTAATTTGCCAAGTAGCAGGTGCCAAGTCAACTCGACTCCGTTCGAGTACGTGCCACGAGTCGTGGGGCAACTAGGGGAGAGAGACTCGATCGAAATCCAAGGACATAGCCATCATAGGCTCGGCTTAGAAATGTTTAATTGCTACCCTGTTATAGGTTTAGGAAGTACTACCTCAATACACATCATAAAAATTACATGGTGTATGGAAATAATCAAACCCTTCAAGCTCATAATTATGGCGAGCGCCTTAAATTAAGAAATCAGTTGCAGAACCAGCATAAAGACATTAGAGATCAATGTTTCGATACTAAATGAAGTATAAATAATAATATTAGACCAATATTAACAACATAATCAACCTCAAATAGACCAGTTAATGGATAGATAAAGCTAAACCACTTATTTCTCATAGGAATGGTGGCTGCCTTGGAGTAATTCCCTCCAATTAAGGTAAATTACCCAATCCTAGATATGTTTAGACATTTACACAAATCGGTTCTTCCCCGTTCCCAAACTGCATTCCACTCGACTCACAGATGCAGCTGCTCCTGCTCCTGCTCCTGCTGCTGCTCCTGCTCCTGCTGTCAATTGGATGCGGAATCGGCTTCTGGCCGAGGAGTCGCGCCCAGCAATTAACACCCGCGAGTCTGTGCGGCTACCAGCACGCCCTCGACTTTTATTTGCCCAAATGGATAACCTCTAATTTGGCGAGGCTGTTTTATTGCCGTATCCCCCAAGCCCCAAGCCCCAAGTCGCTGCGTCCAGGTGCCCCATCCCCGCCATCGCATGTTCCACTTAATGACACAGAGAACTCAGCATTTCGATTTCGTTTGTGGGTTTGCTCTGTTATTTCGTTTGCCGTCGTTTTGCCGGCTTTTTGCGGATCTCGGCCCCGGTTATTGGGGCATTTAACGCCTTTAACGCGCGGACTCAGTCCGAAATTGCCATTTCCATTTCACCCAAATGAGGTGTTTCAAATGATTCGTTTGCATTGCCGGGCCTCGCTGCTCCGCTCTTCAATTAGCCGCACGCAATCCCGGAGTCAGGTGTCAGATGACCGCCCCTTAAATGCCAACAAAAAATCGCTTTTTCATTGCATGATTTTTCATTGAGGAATTGCGATGAACTCGCAGATTAATTTTAACAAAAGCAAGCGAAAAGGGAAAGTTTACGGTTGGGAGGGAGTGTCCATAAGGAATACTTTTAACCAATGTAATGTTGATTTATTAGGCCAGGAAAAGATAGCTTTTTGGACATGAAAGATTACCTAAAGATTTGGGATATTGTGCTTAATATGAAAGTTATTTTTATACTTAGAGCACTGCGACTAAATATATATTTATTTTTTTATATTACAAACTGTTTGCTTAAATCTATAAGACAAAGCTTTAATTTGGACTAAATAAATATATATTATCTTAACAATAATTATTTATTTTCTTTAATCTAGCAACAGCTCTAATAATTGTGAAAGTAATAAGGTTTGATGGGACTTGAGAAGCATCAATGCAGATCTCTCTCTTCCCTAGAAACTTACTCCCTTTTATGTTTCCAGAGATTAATTTAAATTCAAATTGTAATATAATTCATGTTTTAAAGATACAATTTACAATTAAATACAGTAGCTAATGCTTCATATCAATGGCTACATTTAAATCCCAGTTACAGGTATCATTTTCTATGAGTTCCAAACAGATTAAGGCGGCACAAGCCCCTGGTTTCCCCTGACACAGCATCCCCACACCAATCGCCATGCGGCCGGCTTTGGAGCTTAATTAATTACCTCAACTTATTTGACAGCCTTGAGCCGAGGTAACTATAAATAATAAAAGATTTTTAATAAATCATTTGGCGCACTGCAAGCGAGGACATGGACATGGTCTTCGACATGGACAATCGAGTGCACTCTGCCCGCTGAAGCCCAAGTCCAAGCCCATCTCGACCAGGTGCCCCTCCGAGCCCAGTGCTAGTGCTTTGCATGCGTTTGATAAGCGGACATGAGCTGCAAAGAAAATAGCTTAATACGCGAAACCAGCTGGCTGGACGCATCCAGCAGATACATATGTACCTGCATGGGGACATCGAGGTAGCCGGAGCGGGCGGTGGCGGTGGTGGTGGTGGCCGAAGCTGCTGGTTTGGTATTTATAGTCGAAAAAATGGCCCAAAGGCCGAAATACTCGTACGCAAAAATAAATATCGAAGGAAGTACCGCGCTTCGCCTTCGATCACCTTTCGCGGCTGACCAATCGAGGCTTCATCTACTCCGGAGCACGCACGATTTGTACACTGCGCGGAAAACGGGGTTTAGAATAATAATAATAATATTCAGAATAATACTCCGCATTTTCTGTACTCTTAAGACAACCACTAGAACGTGTTTTGTGTGATTTGTTGCTTATAATTCCCAACTCTTTTGTTTGCAGAATTGGTTCCTACACTTTGTTGCTTATAATTCCCAACTGTTTAGTTAGCAGAAGTAGTGTGAAGCTTAGTATCAATATTTTAAGTTAAACACATAATATTTCATGCTGATTATGCAATAATAAATAAATAAAGTCAAAGCTAAAAATGTATATAGTATAAAAACAATCACATATTAAGATTTCTTCATATAATTTTGAAAGTTCCGTAGATTTTCATACAACAAAATATAATTTTCTCTCAAGCATATTTTCCTCTCCATTAATTTTCCTCAGTGCAGATCACACAGAGGCCCTAGAAGCAGCTCGTAATTACGAACCTGGAACGCCGCGATATTGGAAAATTCGCTTAACAAGCCAATAGACTGAGTTATGACGGAGCTGCCCGTCTCCGGCTCGGCGGCATCTCTGCCCTCCCGCTCCCGTGTCCATCCATCCTCCTGGCCATGCTCGAGATGTCGTTGCAGAGGAGCTTTCCCCACCGCTTTTCCCCCTCCTGCTTTCCACGGCCTGCCAGATGGGGCAGCTGTGGCAGCCTCCAACGGCAGCAATTTGTTCTCGTTGTCGACTTTGCATGTCGCTGCCTGGTTGGCTGTCTGTCAGTTTGCTTGTTTTGCATGCCATCCCCATGTGGATGTGGCCCTCCTGCTACCCTGTACAGCTCCTGCTCCTCCTCCTTCCCCTCCTCCCTCGGCCGCGCGGTTCCCGGAAACCCATTCCGACAGCGGCGGCGGCGGCTTAGCCCTCTCGCGATTCGGCTCTATGTAAGTCTGCTGACAAAAACAATGTCAAGAACCCAGACGCCGCCCTCTCGCCACTTCCGCCCCAGCTTGGCTCCTCCTCTCCTCTGGTCAAGATAGCCGGCTCGCACTGGTGGCTAACCAGATAGATTATCTCGCTGTGGCCGCTGTTCCATCGAGTAATTACACATTTCCCTAATTGAGCTGAAATTATCGCGGGAACTCGGCGGCGGCCTGGATGAGGTTGACTTGTCAGGCTGAAAGGGACAGTGTGAGTCGGAACATCACTTGGCCAAGTTAGCAATGGCTAACTGGGGGAAGGCCAACTGGCAAGGGTTGGTTTTTATTCATTATCATAATGGTTATGATTGTGATCAGACATACTACTACTAATTTATTTTAAGGACAATGGCTTAAGTTAAAACTTCTTATAATCACCTTGGGCTTTTTAGTCAGAGGAGCGCACAAAATGAATTCTGCCCCGAAATTCTTATAATATTTAGCTGTAGGTACTGTAGGTGCCTTAAGCTCTCGCCCATTTCTATTCCTGGAGGAATGGGCTCATTAGGCATATGACTTAACAATAGAAAGGCAAAGCCAAGCATAGAAAAGCCAAGTTACAGTGATCATTACATCGAGTTTGAATAAAATACTTTCAATAAATTGTGTCTGACAAAGACACCACTATAAATATGGATTATATCAAGTTCAAAGACATCGATCAATGTTAACCTGACTGGCCCATGCGAGAAAAAGCCAGATTAATGGTATTTTAAAGAGCTTTTATGAGGAACTGTTATATGCATAAATAATATATTTATATATTTATTTATTTATAGTTAACAATTGTCTGTTAACTTTTCATAGACTAAGCTGGGGTGACATAGAGAACATTGATCCCTAGACATCTAGACGTTATTACATTCGAGGAGCATACAAATATTATTCGATATAGAAAAAAGTGAACCCTCTGGGGAAATTTATATGTATGTGTGCTAAAAAATATTTCTAGGAGTATCATTTTGTTCATAGGTTTGTCTACAGAAGGGATTAGTGGAAGGTAGTGGAATGTTCTGTGTATGTCAGGATATTGATCAGTGATTGTCGTTTAAAAGTAAGTAACACCAAACCCAACTTTATTATACATATTTATTGATACAAAGTGAAGAAAATGTGCTGGACAATCTATCTCATAGGTATGAGTATCGTCATTAATTGGATACTTTTTTACTGAACTACTGAACATTTATATTTTATTTTAAAGCTCTCTTGTATTGTGTATTTATCTATAGGTAGGTAAAAGGTATTTAAGGCATTAGGTACAAGTATTTCTTAAATTTTCAATTTATTTCCAACAAAAGATATTATCACAAGTGCTGCCCAAAACAGCATTCGTAGGTAGTTCCCATAGACTCACAAAATACCCGCCACACACACCCAATGATTATTGAATATTTTCCCAATTAACCCCTGGACAATTCGTGAATTTGGTTAACTATTCGGCATTGTTGGAATCGTGGACTGAAGGCCCTCGGAGCTGAACGCCCATTCGGCCAAAGACGGACGAGGGAGTCGCGCCAAGGCAAACATTTGCAAATGTCATAATTACATGAGATTTGATTAAATTTTTGTCGCGCCGGCAAAAAAGTGAATGTCATTTGCGAATCAAGCTGCTTTTCTTGCTTTTATTTCGGGTTTTATTTTTCGTGCCTGGCATTTTTGGCGACACCAAATCACATTTACATTCACCTGACGACGACGAGAATCGACACAAATGAGTCGCGTTTGCCATGCCACCTGTTGCCGGTTTGTGTTCAGCTACAGGTGAGGTGTGAGAGTGTGTGTGTGGTGTGTGTGCAACATGCGGTGCATGATTAATGTGCCAAATTGCAAATTGCAGTGCGGCGTTTAACTGTCAATCAAAGCAGCTCTAAAATCCGCATTTGACGTCGTGGCAAGACCTCGACAAACGTGCGACAGATCACCGTACGAGTGTGTACATGCGATGTATATGGAGTTGGGTTGGAATATATATCTGATCTTGAGTATGGAACTGGTCGAATCTATAACTGTTGTTCTGGCCCAGGCTTGGTTGTATATCATTTAATATTTAGAGTAGATAATTGAATAGTTGGAAAATGCCACCAATTAAAAATATGAAACTTGAATTGTGATGTTAACACCTGATATAGATTTTTGTTAAAGTAATAATGAGCAGACTTTTGAGTCGAATATAATTTCCTCCTCAGAGAGAACGACAAGAAACTGTAAGGAGTCTCTTGATCGGCCGATCGAACTGTATTCGGAGAGTCAATATGCTAAGCTCTCTCAGAGTGCTTAGTTGCACAGTCCTCTCTCTATAATTACAATATCCTTGGTTAGATTTGTGTTCTAGAGAAATCTAGGGAGGTACATTACCATCATTGAGTGGCACTTTTGTTCTTGCTAAAATTCTGAAAATATTCACACAATTTTAGCTATAAAGGATAGCTCCTATGATTTCAGTAAAGCTATAGATTACATCCTCAGGAAGAGGCTTTCTCTGAGGGAGGATGGCGCGAGGTGGAGGCGTAGCATCTCTCAGATCTCCGGCAACCACAAGCCCAAAATCGGAAGGGGCATGTGGCGGCGCACCTTGGTTGGCAGCAGCAATCAAAGAAAATGAATTTCTGAATTTCATTAGCGAAACACAAAGGTGGGAAAGATGGCGACAAAATGCGACCGAGCGACCACATTCGGCATTATCTCTGCGGTTGTCTGGGATCTCAGAGGATGGGATCAGGCCATCCCCGGTCGGAGGTAGAAGCGTTTACCTCAATTTGTGGTTTGGGCTCTGGGATCAATCGAGTGGGCTGCGGCTGAAGGCAGCTCGCCGAGCTTTGAGCTCCGGCTGACAGCTGCGCTGACAGTTGCATTTGAATGTGCCGGGCTGGGGCAGCTACTGGAAATTACAATTCACAATTAATTGAGCTACATTATCAATCAGCGTAAGCCGATTGATTCCTAGCCCAGGTCACAGTGGAAGTCGCAGTCGAAGACCAAACCCCAAACAATCAAAAGCGCAGCTGTCACACCTTCATCAAGAGTGATCTCAGTGCGGGGGCGGGGTTCAGTGGGTTCTGGGGATCATGATGATCGGCTTTCCGCTGCGACGGATGGATGGATGTGACTCATCAGGGCCGCCGATTCCTGTGGGATTGTCAACCCAATGGTTCATTAATTTGCTTCAATGATTCCGCATCGGATCGGATAAATCATATTTCAAGTGAGATTTCCAAAGAAGTTCGTCTCGAATCAATTAACTCCCTCGGCTCTGGCCTAGGCCCGAAACTGGTTCGGTGTGGCTTTTGGGGGATTTAGAGAGGGACTCAGAGACCCGCTGAGTCGGGGGCCCAAGGGGAGATGCACTCGGCGGACACACCCCGACATGCTCCAAAAAAGTTCCTTAACCTGTAAAAACATTGGGGGCCGGCGATCGGCGATCACTAGATCGCTTAATAAGCAGCCTAGCTGTCTGCTCTTGGGGTCCGCGATCCCCTCCAACTCCGCCCCTGACTTCTGCGCCATCCTGTTGTTGTGTTTTGAAGCGCGAGCACCTTTGTGGCTGCTCCGACGGTGCAGAGAGAGAAAAGTATGATGTTTTCTTATGAAATATATCTCGATAATATTGTAATATGTCTTAAGATACCAGAGTTCCTTCGGTTTCCTTATGGAGAATAAAACCTTTGTGTAATAATAATTATTATACATAAAAAATGTTATTTTTTTTAAGATATCTATCCCCCTTTTTCTCTGCGTGTCTGCGGCACAAGAATCTGCACCGTTTTAAGCATAAATCGCCGCAGGGCATGCGCCCGATATGCGTTCAACTCACTGAACTTGCCACGACTCCTGTCCCAGCTCCAAGCCCCCTCATCCCCGGCTTCCGAGGCTCCTGCTGCTGCTCCTACTGCCAGAGCTGGAGCTGGAACTGAAGCTGCTCCACCTACTTCAACTCCGACATCTCGACTGTTACAGTTTCGCGCTGCGAGTTGCGAGCTGCGAGTTGCCCGCCGACTGGCAAACATATATATTATTTAAATTTTTAAACGATTGATCGTCCTCCGCCCTGAGTGTGTGCCTGGCTCGCCCGCCTCCTTCTTCCTTTTTCCTTCTGCTGCTGCGGCTGCTGCTACTCCTGGTCCTCCTGCTCCTCCTGCTCGTGATAGTTTGAGTTATTTAGAGCTGGCTGCTTTATTGCCCGGACTGCATCCCCTCTCCAGGCTGAGGGCGTGTTCGGCTCTGGTCCAGTCCAGTGCTTCGATCTCCGTTCTCCGTTCTCCGTTCTCCATTCTGCAGTCTCCGCAGAGTGCGTTCTTTGTGGCTTATAACAAAATGATTATGTTTTGCATATTGAGTGAAATTTGCATAAATGAGGAGGCCAGGCCGGGCCGAGGCACGGCTAAAACCAACTAAGAAACGCTCGTTGGGATCCCAAGCACCGCTGCGAAAAGGAGCCACAGCCACATCCAAATTATATCCTCTCTCTCTCGCTGCGAGGAGGTACAAAAAAGAAGGAGATCTGAATATTTGAGTTAACTGCACTCAAATTATGGCCGATATCGACGGCACGGGGAGTGGGAGTATCGATTGAATAAGTAATCCCTTATGGGAAAAGGAAAGTGAGGCCATAAAGTGGATGGGAAAGGTTTAATCGAGCAATCAAATGGGGCTCACAGGAACTGTTGCATTGCGTAAGTGGATCTGAAATCAAGAGATATATTTACCTATGTTTATTAAACCATTATACATATATGGCTGAGATCACTGGTTTTGAGGGATTCGTTATGATAGAAGCTCATTTTGTTGCTCTTTTAGCTCCCTCTTACCTCCTGAAACTTTATCAGAACAATGAAATTCAGAGAGACGTTTTCTTGAGAATCCTAAAGCAAAAGGCGTGTAAGGCAGTATCTATTTATGTAATATCTCGGGGCCTTACCCTGCTCTAAGTTAAAAATGCAGTGTTAAATTATGCTAAACCTTTCGCGATCCTTTGACACATTTCCCCCTTTACAAACTCCCTTTTCTCGTCCAAAAGTTGATGGAAAAAAACGGGCATTTGTAATTTGTTGCATGTGTCAATTCCAAAAAAGGTTTCTTGCAGTCTCGGGGGCTGCTTCTTTCTATTTACCCACGCTCATTTAACGCTTAGAATAACAATCATTAACATAAGAACAGAGTCACTTCCTTGGAACGTTAGCGTATCGGCCTCACCACCTTTTTTTCTGACCACTTTCTGGCCTTTCACGTCTCTGTGTGTGTATGCGTGTGTGTGTGGGGCTGTGTGTGCTGAACGATGAGCGCTAAAGAAATTAAAATTGAAAATTCCTTTATTTCAATATTTTGACAGTGACTTGGCAGCGCCTCGTTAAGAAAAAACAAAATAAACTCCAGTTCGAGATCGGGGCTCGAGAAATGGGCAGTCGACCACGAAACGAAACACTTTTCAGTTGTCTTTGCGACCAGCCCCATTTGCCGGCTCTTGGCCGGGTCAGAACCCCCCGCCGCAGGTCTCCCACCTCTCGTGTCCGCCGTTCTGGCCCGGTCATAAAATGTGCCAAGTGCCAAGTGACCGCGTTGAGTGCCTGAACTTGTTACAGTTTCTTTCACTCTAGACTTTCTTTGTGTTGTGCAACTCGGCGCTGTTCTCTCTTCCGCCGCGGTATGTGCTTTCGTTCGGTAACGAGACTGAAACCATTATTGGTTATTGGCAACAGGTAGGAAGGCGACAATTGCCATGCGCCAATGCAAATTGGCGATAAGTGCACTTGACTCTCATATAAATTAATATTAATTATGCCACTGATTAGCCAAGCTCACATTCCAGGCGGACAAATAAGCCCACTAGCGCGAGATATATGCCCGGCTACTGAATCCAGTCGAGCGGAGCTGCATTGCGAATATATTTCGGTGTAAATCATTTGAGTGCTTCGAAGGCGCCGATTGAGTTAATGTGTTGAATAAAAGCTAATGGAGCTGGCAATGGTCTGGTGGCGGGTAGATACACTTAACCAGCTTGCGGTTGGTTTACTATTTATTAAGTACTCTTGAGAGAAAAAGTTGGGAATAATATATTTACATAAATATCGCTTTTGATATAATATCGATAAGATCGTGAAGCTCAAAGTCGAAATTTCAAATATCGAAAAATATCGAATTTAACTTTTATATATATATATTATCGATAATATCCAACCATTATTCGAAAATGTTCATTTATTTTTTCTCCTCATTTTATATGTATATGTATATACCGTCTATATATAAATCAGTGGTCCGTGGTCAGTACCCAATTTTCTAATGATAGCTTTATTTTATGCCATATTACAGAACATTTTAGCTAATTTTGTTCTCATCTCTAACCACTATGAGATGTAATTTTAATGGTGTAGACCACTGCTTTAAATCATTTTGAAAACTAAATTTTCTTCGAGTAATTTATATTTTTTTCTAACAATGATAGTTTACCTTAAACTAAGCTTAGACTTCACTTTAAAACCAATCGATATGTCAAACAGAATAGCGATTTATCGCTCATATATAAAAACGTTAAAAGTATCGATTTTACAGTACAGACATGTACATATATAGGTATTTTCAGCCATTTCTAGCAAGTACCTAGTTGATTTACATTTAAAACATAAAAATTAGTTCTAATATTTGTACCAATAAATTCACCCTAATTGCACCTACTTTAGGGGCCAGAATGTGACTTGAAATTGGCAGTAAAAGTACCCTGAGTTGCCCTGCCCAGAGCACTTGAGATAAACCCCTTGTAAGCTCTCCCCGCTGACTGCGATTTGGCTTGTAAGTTGGCTTGTCCGACTAAATGCCACAGTCGCTGGCCAGGCTGACTCCGAATCCAAATCGAAATCCGAATTCAAATCCAAATCTCCAGCTGCAGCCAGAGCCGAGGCCGCGCTGTCCGTCTATGGATGCAGTTCGCATTCATTCAATTGCATTTGACAGGCGTTTGGCCATAAAAATTATGCCTCAACAGCTCGCAGCTCGCAGTCTGCGAATTAGCATTTGCATTTGCGGGACGGACAGTGGCTCAAGTTTATGACAACTTATAGCCGGGCATTCGAGATGCAAATACAAATACTGGCACAGATGCTGAGCCGCGAGGCAGACGCTCGTGGGCGACGCTGGCGACATTTCGCTTTCGTTCGCAATTAGAATATGGAAATGGGTAACTCTCTTAGCGTAAAAATAGATCGGGTTAGAAATGTGGCGCCGTTCCCGAGATCTGTGTCTGTCTGCGACTTTGACCCGTCTCCACGACTGCACGAGTTCGGTTTCGCTTACAGAGAAAAAGAAACCCCAACCAAGTGGGGAAAAACAAAGGGAAGAGTTTCCCTTCGGCCAGACAGCCCGAAATTTGTCAAAGTCGATTTCAAAGAAGTTTGTCAAAAGCGGATGCAAGTGAAATCGATACCAGCGCGTCTTTGTCAGGCCACAAAATAAGAAAAATGAATTATTACAATGGGATGAGGACGTGCTGGCCGGGGGAAGGAAGGTGTGAAAAGGTCGTCGTGCCATTTGGAGAACGGACCGCGAATCTGGTGGCATCCACTCGGATGCAAGCTCCAGCCCAGCGAAAGGCAGGAGAACGGGGCTGCATCTCGGGCGAATGCCCGACTTTTTAGATATTCGATGCCGATGCCGAAGCCGGCTTAGTTTTAACAGCTCGTTAACTTGAGTCTGTTGTTAGAAGGCAAGCCCCATTCGCGAAAGCCATAAAAGCTCTATGTATAATAGTACTAAACATTTTTATTATACATATTCGCCTTTAAGTGATTTTTAAGCCTGCTTATTGCTCATGTCTTTTTGAAATTTGTTTTTTTTACGAATTTGGCAAATCAATAGGATAATAATTGCTTAAAATTATAACAAGAAGACATAAAGGTTTTAGTGAGTGGTAAGTACACACAAATTCATTATAAATAACACTCTACAAAGGGGATAACAATTACTCAGACAACGAAAACCTACAGCTTGCTCTATAGCTTCATTTTGTTACCAATAAAAGTGTAAACCTTAGGCTTGGCAGTCAATAAGTATATAAACATAGGAAAACAGAATATAGTTTATTTTAAATAGTTTCTCTTATTCAGCAAGATTTTAAAGGAACTAAAAGGACACAACCGCCATTTCCTCACAGAATTTCCTGGGTAGAAAGTGAACTCTTTTCCCTGGCTTCTGCTGCTGCATTCCCAGACAATATCCTGCCGTGGAACTGCCGCCATTCCCCCCGCTGGCCAACCCCAAGCCTGGACGTTCATCTAATCTGTTTGGTGTTAAGTCCAGGGGAGCATGTGTAATTCGATTGTTTACAAGCGACTGGCCGCAAAATGCAAAATGCAGAATGCCTGGCAAAGTGCCAGCCAGAGGGCGGCGAATCGAAGGGAGCCAGCGAATTGAATTTATTAAATGGAAGCCAAAGTGGCATGTGCTCCGGTGAAATTTCCTCCGCAAGGGGGGTGTGGGAGAGGAGCTGTCAATCTATCATTTTATTAAATAGCGCTCCGCCCGATCCCCTCCTGGCTCTGGCTCGTCTCCGTCGCCTGGGAATTGTGTCGCTTCCCCGACGACGACGACGACGACGACGACGATGACGCTGACGGTGATGGAGGCGTCGTCTGGGTTGTCCTGGAAGATGCGTTTCACTCATATCCGGTTAAGAATTCACACCTCAGACCCAGGCCCAGCACGGCCACAAGGAAGGGTTCCTCTCCAAAGGGGCTCATCCAGGGGGGATTTGTGCACCCTCTCTGTCTCTCTCTCGCCCGCCTTGTCCTTAGCCAGTTGCTGCTTGCTGTTGGCGTATTAAATTTCAAGTCCAAGAACAGAAGAGAAGAAGGAGTGCGAGAGCGGCGATGGCTGGTTGCTGGAAAGAGACGGCAGAGGGGTGGGGCGTAAGTAAATGCCAGAAATCTTGCAGATTCGTGGCGTAAAATTATGAAAATTATGTCTGACACATCCTGCTGTCTGCTTAAGGTCTTTGTTTATCCTGGCTGAGCGGCAAAAAAGGAAGCGCCTCCAACACTCCAAACATGCCACAGACAGGTAATAGCGACAGCAACAGCAACAACAACAGCAACAACAGCAACAACAACAACACCAATGGAACCGGTGTTATTTGCATAAGTTGCTCGTGTCTCCGATTCCTTTATGCGACAAAGTTCGTTGCTTAAGTCTTTCGTTCTCTGGATTTTGCGACGGCGGCGAAGGAAGTCTTGCGGCTTGCTTGCCCTGTGGGACAATTGAAAGTGAGAAGAAGTGAGAACTTGACAGGGCCATATAAAATACGATTTAGATCTTGTATTTACAATAATTATTTAAGAGCTACCACTCTCGTTATTTCGATTATATTGGAAATGATTTATGAATATCAGAAAATACTGATATATCAAAATGCGAGGTGCGATATACAATTTGATATTTTAAGTATGCGACTTATGTTCAATAAATCGATAACATATTTTTAAAAACATTTAAATATTGATCAATATCCAATATCCAATAATTAAATTCAATTTTATTGTTCTATACTTCAGATATCGATATTCAACTTTATGGTTTTTTCAGTATGATATTGAGCGCGATATATTAGTGGATATATCACATCAGACATTTTCTTTCGCTTATTTACATCTCCTAATGGAATAAGGAATCGATAACTTCTGTTCTTCTGTGATCTCAATAATTATTTAAGAACTATTACTCTCGTTATTTCGATTATACATATATGACAAGTTTTGTGGATTACCAAATATATCGATATACAATTCCTTATCTTAATCTTGCGATATATTTTCGATTTATCGATACCAGTCTAAACGTAGTTTTAAATACAAGTATAAATTACAATATAAATATTTTTAAGTTAAATGCCTTTTTGTTTGATATTTTAGATTTCGATATATTAAATTAGGTTATGATTTTTGATATTAAGAACGATATATGGTATTAGCGGATATATCCTATCGGACTTTTCCTCTCGATATATATCCCGAAATGTAATAAGAAATCGCGAACTTCTGATCTTAACAAATAATGTAGTATACTGAAAAATCAATTTGAATTAATAAAGATTAATAATAATAAAGAGATTAATATTAATCTTATTGCTTGAGTAATACATATATATATATATATATATATATATAAATAAAAGTGAAAGATAAAAACACAACTTTACTTATAAGTTCAAAGTATCATAAATTTGCTGCATAAAATTAGCTCAAAAATGAACCATGATTTCTTTGCAATAAGCTTGCTCATCGCATTCGCTTCCAGCCACCTTTACAATACTTCGTTTTCGTTCAATTATTTAGTTTGCAATTCATCTTCATCAATCTAAGACAAATTTGCCATCATGGCAATGAAGTCTTAGGTTTCTCTGTCTGCCAAGTCCGCACATTTCAGGGTCGCATATAATCTATCAGATGACCGATCCCCGGCGATCGTCGATTCATTTACTGCGCCCAGTTTGCTGTTTCGGCCTTGCTTGGGTCACCGCAGCTAATTGAGTCATAGCCAGACTTTAGAGCCAGAGCCAGGAACAGGGACGGAGCTGAGGACAGGCACGGGGACAGGTATCTGGACGGAGTCAGCGGGAGGAACACAAACACAAATTAAACACAATAAAAGATTCGCGTTAGCCTGGGACAGTCCGCGCCGAGGAGGAGCCCGGCAACTGGACGGGCGAAATTAAAAATCAGCAAGAGAGCGGCCACAAATAAAATCCATTAGGTGGCAGGTACCACGACCATGTCGTGCGAGGACGGGATAGCATGCCCCATCATGGTCTGGGAATCTGGCTGGCTCTCTGGCTCAGATTTGTCATTGTTAGAGACGGGTTGCCGGCGGTATCCCGGCTTTCGGATATTCAAAGCTTTGGCCTGGGTTGGGCAGCTGTATCTGTATCTGCCGGGGCTATCTGTGTGAGTGGGTGCTTTATGGCCAAAGTGTCGCTAATTCCTGGAATCCCGACTCAAGGTTAAGCCCATTCATAAGGCACTCAGCGAGTCGGCTGAGGGGATCGTGGAAGGGGATCTGGAACTGGTTGAGGATGTGGATCACACATTTATAGCCATCAAACACGCCGCCCAGCCAGGGACCACCCACTGGCCGGACCGGGCCTGGGCCTGGCCTGATCCGGCTGAAGTCCGGCTGGAGTTGCAGTTGCAATCGGCATCAAAAGTGTTGCAATGAGGCATTTACAATAGCAAACGAGTTAATTACCACTGGAGCGGCCCCGACACATGCCTCGACCTTATAGAGGAGCCGAGCCGCTGCCCGACAGCCCAGCCTGCCTGTCCAGCCATCCCAACTCGGGGGCCACATGGAGTACCGCATGGAGCTGGGAGACGGACGGCGACGGAGTGCAGCTCTGCCAATCTGCCGCATTGATCGAGCAACCGATCTGCGATTGCGTTCGGGCCTCTCCTCCGAGGAGGCACCTCTGCTCAGCTTTATTTTTATTTCACTTTATTTCGCCTTATTTCACCTTGTTGCTGTTGTTTTCTTGCGCCTGCGCGTGTTCAAATTGTCCAAAGCGTAACAATTTAATATCGTTGTGCCAGTGCCAGTGCCAGTGCCAGAGCCCGTGCGAGTGCCAAGTGAGCCAGCGAGAAAACAGCGGACGACGGCATCTGCATCTGCATAGTCTGCCCCGAACTGGCAGCCAAGGATTCACTGGAAGAAAATATTTAAGAAACGGTGCTGACACTTTGAACCTTAAAATAAGTTACAATTTGTGGGAATACCTACCTATGGCGTTGCAAAAATTATGAATGTTTTTACCAAATGGTATAATTAACCGAGTAGAATTAAACATTAAGAACTAGTTTATAGAATATAATTAAAACAATAAAGTATTGATATAAATATAAGATTTGAAGCACCATTTGATTCTAGAATGTATAAGAAACTAGCAAGACCTAGTATGTACCTAGGACATAACATATGTACCTTGAAGAAGTATAGTAGATTTGGTCAGATATTTATATATCTTGAATCGATACCGATTATATTTTGTTACTTTTTTACTTGTGCTGACTTGGGATCGAATACCAGCCCTCAAGCTTACAGATCTTGAGTTATCCCTTAGCACCAGAGTGTTTTCTGAAATAAGATGACCTAAGCTGCATTAATATATAACTTAAATAAATTCGGAGAGGCTAATTCTTCGGTCTTTCATTAGGAGTATCAAAGAAGTATCTCTTTTTTAACGAAAAGGAACCATTTAATGATTTAAATACAAAAAGTAAGTCAATGGAGCCAAAGAAATATGGAGTATGTTATTAGCCATCTTTTAGGAATAAGTTAACCAATACAGGCAAAAACTCACATCAAGGAGGAGGAGATCATGGATAATTTCAAAGGAAAAGATATAACAAATAGAGGATAGAACAAATAGAAAAGATATAACAAATGATATATAAGACACTTTATGGTATATAATATTCATATATATGTATAATCATTAAAAGCATTACATTTTTTCGCCAGTGTGGATGCACATTAAGTGGCGGCTGCATCTTGTTGCTGCCACCGCTGCCACTTGCCACGGTTCGCCGCGGTTCCGCGGCAGCTTGTTTAACGTATCCGTATACGTATTTCGTATTTTATTTAATTGATTTTTCTGCACCGCACATGCATTGGCCATTAATTCATTTATTTATTTAGCGCTCGCCTTCGACACCGGGCACTTGAATGGCGGGAGGATGGCGGCTGGCGGGAGGGGGATGGAGGATGTGCTGGCAGGGGCGACTCGAGGTGGATTGTCGATGAATTAATCGTGCTTAACACCATTCCTGGCATTTTGTGGCAGTGCCACAGCTCCTAGAACAGATAGCAGTGGCTTTGGGGGAGCGGGGATCCCAGGCGATCCCAAGGTGGATCGGAAGCACTTAGCATTTGTGTATTATGGAGTCGCGGGCCCCGGCATGCATGCGTCATTATCGCGCCTTGCATCATTAATAAGGCCAAAAGCTGGCGAGACAAAAAGCCAAAGCCCGAATCGAAACCGCAGCAAAATAAATGTTGATTCGGCCAGCAAAATGTTTTTGTGCGAGATCCCCGGGCTCTCCGCTCCGCTCCGATTTCGGGTTCGTCGCGAAATCTTCCGTCAAGGTCAAGGCTGCCCGCGATACCGATACCGATACCCAAGCCCGAACCCGATGCCGCTCCAGCGAAGGTGATAAATGAAGTGTCTCCGCGCGAAATGCCCACAAATCACACGAGAGTCAGAGTCGGAGTCGGACTGGAGTCCCTGTTCGTTCCGGCGAAGTTCAAGTTCGCCTTGAGTGCAGAGACGCAGGCAAAATATTGAATATCAGAGCTCTAAAAGCATTTCACAATTCCCCACGCCGACGAGAGAATTTGCATGGGCATGCGATGCTTCCAAAATAAATAATGAAATAAAAATTAAGGCTTTCGGCCGTGGCAATTTGTAAACAAATTCATTAACATCCAGGCAGAGGCAGACTTACAATGGCATTGTATTTTTTACACAGCCTGAAATTAACAACAAATACTAGTTAAATTTAGTTTATGTTTCCCACTAAGAGAATATAAGGTAAATATTATATTTATATTAAGTTTATACAAAATGTTGTTCAGTATTCAAGTAATACTTTAGGATAGAGAGGTAAAAATATGGATCTTGCAATATTCAATATTGATGAAGCGAAGTATACAGATCACAACAATAAAGGAACTTAACTTAATTTTCTTGTATACCTTTGGGATTTCTGCAAAATTTTAGACAATGAAATGATTAACAAGACTTAGTTTGACTTAAAATATATCGGTTTTATCGAAAAATAAAATTGTACATCCATTTCTCAGTCATTTCTTACAAAATAACTTATAATAACAAGAAAAGTGGACAACACTGGCAGATATTTCTTAAACAATACTTTCGATATTTTGCAATATTTCAAAGAATATTAAAGTAAAAATATATAATACGATATGTTGATATTTATATCGATATTTTGACAGCTCTACCTGCAGAGCGCGGCTTGCTTTTTGCTAATTAGCCATCCTGTGCGCTCTAAACACAGACTATATACTATATAATGTATACTATATACCAAATTATATACATTTAAGTGGGAGCAGGGACACGGCCACAAAAAAGAGGAACCACAGAGGGAGACAGAGAGACGAAAAAATTCCTACTTAAGTGCTTTTAATTATCCCAAAGAATTCCCTGGTATTCTGAGTTTGGTATCCTTGTTTGTCATCGTCGTCATACTTGGCCCGTCTTGGGCTGAGGTCTCCGGTCTCCCGTCTCCGGTCTCCGATCTCCGGTGTCCCGTCTCTCCTTCAAATTAAAGTCTCGCTTGTATGTCCGCTATTCGGGGTTTTTGCCGTCTGGGCTTGGGTTCGGGTCCGAGTTCGAGTCCAGCCATAAAAGGTGAATAGCAAAGTGATATCTGGCCGGGCGGGGAGCGGCTCAGCAGATCGATGGGGGATCCTATGTGCCGCCTGGTCACCAATTCATATATTGCCGCCGAAAGAAAGGGAAAGTCGGTGGAGCCCTCTTCACGAACTAACTCCCACATCCCGAGGAAACCATGGAAGCCTGAAGCCTCTGATTCATCAGCTGTGGCGGCGATGCGTTTGGGGAATTCGCCGATTCGGAGGCGACATCAGCGGGCGGCATCAGTGGCGGCGGCGGCGACGGGCACACACAGTGCGTACTTCCTGGAAACCTATCTTAGTTTGGCTCTGGACAATTATGAGCCGCCGTTAGAGCCGGGTGCTCCTCCGCCTCCTCCTCCTCCTCCTCCTGCCAGATGTCAATGGAGCGTGCAACTGCCACCGCCGCTTATCGGTGGTTTGTGATTCTGAGCTTTCTCAGGAGAAATGCCAGCAGTGCCACAGCCACAGCCAGTGCCAGTGCCAGAAGGGGCTCCGGAGATCAAGTTGATTGAAGTGCCTTTCGAAGCGGAATACAAACACGCGGAGCAGAACGAAAGGCTCTCCTGTAGGAAGTGCAAACACGCCGTGTGAAGGGATGCTGCGAAAATATTGTCTTTGGCCTCTCGAAAAGTCCTTCCATCGCCCTAAAACTGAGAGCCAAAAACGGAAAACTGAAAAACTGATAACTGAAAACTACAAAAAAGACAAAAAACTGAGCTACGTGGCCAGCACTTCATTGGCCAGAAACACAGGCCAGGGCCAAAATACACACAGTGCCAAGTGCCGGTGCTCGACACGAGGATGCTGCATGGATCTGGAGGACGCCAGATGGAGGACCGAGGACCGAGGACCGACGACCGAGCACCGAGGAGTACCGGCGACTGAAGATCGAGGATCAAGAACCGAGGATGGCGGCTGGCGGATGGATGGGCCCCCAGCCAAGATCTGCCAAGTCAGCGTGATCTGCGCAAAGTGACGAGTTTTTAATGAATTTGTTTAACTCAGGTCAGGCCCTGGCACCTAATACGAGTGCATTTGAGCCATCCAACTCTGGCTCTGGCTACGATTGTGATTCTGACCCGAAACAGTGGTTGCCAACTCTTGGTAACATCCAGAGAACTATTTTAGTGAGCCACACTTCACATTAAAGATATAATATCTTTCGAAACAGTACTAATAAAGGCTTTCTTGATAAGATTAAATATTAATTCATTTGTTTAATTTGATATTAGATTAGCAATTTATTTAAAAAGTTTCATGAATAGTTTCTTAAATAAAAAGTAATTCATTTAGAGATGAATTTTTATGGAGGTTAAAATGTTTAAAGAATTCTGGACTGCAACCTTTATATATTCAGTTGAAATGTAATGTGTTTCGGTTGGCCGAATGTCTCATCAGTACTATTTACAGATGATTAATGTTGGTTAAATCAAATACTCTCAAATAAAGATTTTCATCATTATTATATAAGGCTTAATTTGTACAGTTCTTTTCAATCAAATAATAGGTAAATAATGTATTACAAATAAAGGACACATCGCGTAGAAAATGGAAAAACCAAACTAATATTTTTCAGGTAAAATCTAAGCATGGTCTGTAACATAATTAATGTTCTATAAATCTTAAAATTGCTTACGCTCTAGGTAAACACTCGAGAAATGTTATAAAATCCTTCTAATTTATTTTATTAATTTATTTCTTTATATAGTTTTATTTATTTAATTTTATTTCTTTATCGGAAACCACTGTGCCGTGCCGTCTGCGGAGATGCTTGAGCAGACCCCATCAAAGTTGATGGCGCGACAGTCGAGGTCGCTGCCGCAGTCCGTGGCAAGTGGCGATGATGGGGATGTGGATGTGGATGTGGATGTGGATATGGATGTGACTGCGACTGTGTCCATGACGGGGGATGATGCGGTTGAAGCCGAGGCTCAAGTGCGCCTGCGACTAGTCCTAGGATCTGTGCAGACGAGGATGAGAATGAGGATGGAGGCGCTGACGGCCCGTGACGATATCTGAGTGCGAGGTGCAAGGAGTGCAGCTACACTGGATGCTGGTGGATGCTGGATGCTGGATACTGGGTGCAGTGAGTGAGTTCCTGCCTCTTGAGGTCGTCCAAGTCGTCATCGTCAGCGACGACGCCAGCGTCTGGGTCTAGGATGAGTGGTCTGGAATCTAGCAGAGCAAACAAAGGCAGCCAGCACTCGAGTTCCATCCAGTTTCCGACTGGAGGAGCAGGAGCAAGCGCAACAGGAGGAGGAGGAGAAGGCGCGTCTCATGTCCTTCACAGTTCACTTTCGTTGACCACGAGGCGATGTCCGCTGATACATTTGGCGAGGCCTTTTTGCCCCATCTTAACGCTGGCTGCCCTCTGTTTGCTCCTCTTGTGTTCAACAAAATGTTTCAAATTGTTGCGCACTGCAAGCATCCCTGGAATTTGCGCTTAACAAACTTCGGCAAATGTTTTCCGTTTCAGTTTCTACACTGCGGAAATAAATAATAATAATAAGTGCAAGTAAAAATAATACTAATAATAAGAGCTTATTTTCTTTTCCCCTTTAAGTGTGCTCAAAGAACTTACAATAACTTTTAAGTGTTAGTTGTTATTATTTTCTCTAACTTTTACATTTAAAAAGATGTATTATTTATTTCCTTAGCCAGAAGCCCTTGTAGCCATGGCTGATACTCATCCCGAAGCTTAGCTCACTACATAAATAAATATATATTTATTCCCCCGACTTGCTATATCTTACTCTCAGTGTGTTTTGCCGTTTCTTTTTCACTTTTTGGTGGTTCTTTGCCTGTTCTTTTTGCCTGAAATTTATACGCAGCCTGCAAATAATTAAAACGAGAGCTGAGCCGCCGCAAAGTGTCTCTTGTGCGTGAGTGTGTGTGTGTTTCCCACAACGAAAGACTTAGGCAACGAACTGGCCGGGCCAGCAGCCATCAGCAGCAGTCAACGGGCCATCAACAGCGGAGACAGGGCACAGTTACACGGCCGTCCCATAATAGATCATTATTCAAAGAGCCTCGGCTGTCAGGTATTTGTTTAATTCGATTAACCCCTGGGCCCGTGTATAACTATAACTATAACACGCCGTTCGAGCTCGAGTCGGAGTCGGAGTCGGAGCCGCCTCGCCTCGGCGGGTTCCCACCATATTGGCGAGAGTCGGAGCCAGTCAGAAATGAAATCTATAAAACAAAGCTCCAACGAGTTCCAATTTATCATCGCGGCAGACATTAATTTTACACACACTCAAGCGGAGAGCCAGAGCCAGAGCCAGAGCCCGCTCAGCCACCCGGTTGATTTCATGCCTCGAAACGAGCCACAAAAATTAATGTTAATTAATTTGACTTAAACTGACGATTTCAACAGACACATTACTGCGGGGCATGTGGCAAATAAAAGGCCACAGAAATAGCGACAAATCAAAATGGGAACCGCGCAGCGAAATCCCCAATCGATGGCGCTCGATTGATAATGCTCGTCGAGCCCCAAAACGAAATCCCACTTAAGAGGTTTTGCCTCTCAAAAAGACATCAAATCCAGTCCGAATCTCGCATAATTAACTTGTGCATTGTGGGCCGCGCGAGTGGGAATCCCGAGCCCCAAGATCCCGCTGGATGTTAATGTGTTTGTATACGTAGCGGCGATTTCTGGTAACCGCGCCGCCGACATTGCAAATTCAATTAGGCCCGAACATGCTCTCACTTTATTAAATTAAACTGCACCCGAAAAATCGTGAGCCCAATTCTGAGTCAAAGCCTGGCTCTCGTCCCTTGCTCTCTCTCGCTCTCTCACTCAGACACCGAAGAATGCAGCGGGCCCCAAGACGTTGTTGTTGTTATCTTCGTTTCTGGTCTTCTCCGAGGACGGAGACTCGGAGTTGGAGCGAGTCGCGGCTCTGTCCTCGGGCCCGAGTGGAAATTCTCTAAACACGCTGTCAAGTTATGTCTACATTCCTTGATCATATTTTTTCCAACTGTTTTCGTACCCGCTACTCGGGGCCGCCCCGGGTATACCGATTTTGAAAGCCCATCTGAAATTAACCCTGAATGGATTTCGGTGTTTATTTAGCATATCAATGCAGGGCGTTTCTAAAGCTTTTAAAATAATATTGATATTCGTGCTTCGTCCCAGGGCATTATTATAATTTTCGTATCACTCTAGAAACGGTTTCATATCAATTTTATGCCTATGTCTTTTATATAATGGGCTTTTAAGGCTCAAATTATGGGTTCCAGACCGTAAAAGATAAGGGCGGGCTGATCTCCCAAAGTGTCCATTTAATCAGAGGAAGTGTATATTTATAGAGAGTGCCGGCGGGATTTCTAAGCGAGATTTATTTGCGAAACTCGATATGGATTTTTATTGAATGATGTTTAAGGGTCTTCGAAATAGAGGATGTCGCAAGTTCGGTCCACTCAACTATAACATTTTTAGTTATTTTGGTCTCTCCTTTGCTGGCTCGTTCGCTGCCTGGGTATTTCGTTAGTTCCTGAAAGGCTCTCCCTTCGTTTTGTCCCCTCAACATGATGATGATGATGATAATCCTTCTCTCGTCGTCTCCATTTTCTCACACTTTGTGCGGAAGTTCTATTAAAAGCATGTGCGTTCGATGGAGTTTTAAATTCTACTAAAAACGTTATATTTATAAGTATTTAATTATCATGGATATTTATACCATTTAGTCATCCACAAAAATATAATTTTCTCTGTTAAACTTTCTAGTTATTGATAATTTAAGCCAGCCATGATGTGAAACATGATATTCCATAATTCTTTTTATGTATATTTCAACAATTTGTCATCAATAAAACATAGTATCTTATGTTGATTTATGTTGAAGTCATTGATTAATTTAATTCAAGTTTTTTTTCGTCAAACCTTTGTAACTTAATACTTAAACGATCGTGACAACTCTTTTTATGTTACCTATTTTTCAACATTATGGAGTTAATACCCCTCTGAAGCAAGTAATAATAATTTAAATAAATTAAATTAATATTTTATATGCACATAATAAAAAGTTTTTAAATTTGAATCAGTTTTGAGAGTGAAAATCAAAAGTTAACTCAAGCTTAGGATGTTTTTTTCAAGGAGGAAGTGCCTTGAAATAATCGTGAGCGGCTTCCCCGCTACGTAATCGTCTTCGTGCCGCTCCTTGCTCCACTCTCCTCGCTCCGCGCTCTCTCTCTCTCTCATCCCAAATTCTAGTTTCTTAATGTGGCGCAGCAAATGTGCCTTGGAGAGCATAAAAATCAACAACAACAACAACCGCAACCTGCGCTCCCAAAAGCCTCCCACAGAATGCGTTCTCTCTCACTCCTCTCACTCGTCCCGCTCTCCGTATCGATCTCCCTCTCTCGCTCCGCATTGATCTCTCACCTCAGTCCAATTGAGTGGAATGGGCAAAATGAGTGAGTGCTCTCTACATATCCGCTCTCAGAGCATATTTTACATGAGTTTCTACTTGGCCAAGTAAAATTCCGAGCACGTGTATTTTAATTGGTAATAGATCGATTCACCTGAATAGCCTTTCAAAACGGAGCGTACTTATCAGATCTGTCATTGAAAATGACCCATTAAACTGTTCCAGAACAAATACTTGATGGATTAATAGACCTGTCCGCGGCTGTAGTCGGAAAAATGTATCTAAACAGCGAAGTCTACGGGGCCCTGGCTCTTTTCGTCTGCATTTTATTCGCCGACGGGGAAGCCACAAAGGTTTGATCGGATGTTATTTCATATTATATTTCCTAAAATATATCTATCTTTTTTCTTAATCAACCCGTAGCGCGTCGTGTTCAATTCCGTAGAATGCTCTCTGAGGGGCAAGGTCTTTTCAAAGGTCGACTGTCAACGGGCCTCAAGGCAGGCCCTGAGCTTCGACATAACCATTGGCGAGCGGCCGGCTGACAATATTTTTGGAGTCTGCGATCTGGCGCTGTTCCCCAAGGGACAGCGAAAGATGAGGCCGTTGAAGGATCTCAAAATGGACTTCTGCCACGTGAAGAGGAACTCAAAGATGCAATCCATGCTGGGGAACTACTACAGGGCCTTGAGCAAAGCAGCAGTAAATCTTCCCGCTAAGTGTCCTTTCAGCACAGTGAGTATCTATGTATGTATTTTCCATTTCTTTCGATATTAACCCCCTTTGCTTCTCCGCCAGGCCACTACTGTCCTTGTGAGGAGGTTAAGGTTGGAGATCCCCCAATATTTGCCCGAGGCAAATTACACCTTCAAGGCAAAGGTTTATGCCAATAACGAGCTGGGACTTGAAGTAAAGATCACAGGTGGCTTTTACATGAACGGAAGTGATTCCTAGCTATGAACTACCAAAAAATAGTTTTTAAAAATCAGATATATGCTTAAGTCAACAAAAGTGTAATTATGTGAAAAAAGAAATATATAATTAATCCGATTTATATAGACTACCATGCAGCGACACCAAAAACGGAACAATATAGCGTCTTTATTATTTAAAATAGCTTATTTTTCTAAAGATCCCTAAAATGTTATTGTACAGGACCTGTTGAGGTCAAACGTACCTCAAATTTGGACTTCACGGGTCACAATACCTTAGGATGTGTTAGCAAACAATGATATGTATACAAATTATTATTATACCTTAGGATGTGTTAGCAAACAATGATATGTATACAAATTATTATTATAATATCATCTTATATCACTTAACAGCTGTCCACGTAGTGACGATGATCACCTAGAGTGTTTGGAAGGCAACTACTATATGTGCATATACAAACAGAATTATAAATCAAGTGCATTCTGTTACGATTAAAAGTAAAATGATGAAAAAATTAATTCAAAATAATTTAACTTTTTTCGTTTTCGGCACTAAGCTGCAAAATTGGATATTAAACCCTTTTACCAGCGTTTAAATTTGTAATTTATTTTTTTTATTTGATATGATACCATTTTGAAATCGAAAATGCTATCGTCACTTTTCTCTCATCTCGTTAAAAGGTGTTTGAATTAGCTTTTATTTATGTTTATTAATCAGTGAGAAGATACTGCTTAATATGTTAATTACAATTTAACAGAGATTTCCTACCTCAACATAATGTTCTATGCTAAAAGGTAGTTATTTTTATTAAAATGTTGACATATTTTTGTGACCCTTTCCAAATAGATTCAAGGCTTTTTAAAGACTCTATATTTATCTGCAACAAATATAGATTCAGACTTTTGAAAATACCACACATAAAACAAAATTGTTAAGTGCGAACAACTAAATTAAGGCATTTTAAATTTATTAAAATTACCTAACCAAGTTTAAGTTTTTACATGTTACGCTCGAGAGAGGCAGTCTTCACACAAGAGAGCAGCTCAAAGAGCCAATCTCTCGTTCATTTTCACTCAAAACCGGCAAGCAGGTAAGGACAAGTAGGTGAGAGAGAGCTCCGAGATCGGCTCCGCCGCGTGTCTTTAACTAAGCCCGGCGAGAGCTCGCTGGCAGTCAGTCTGTCAGCAAATCTCGAGGCGAGCGGTACGCAGGCGCGCACATCCGTACAACCGTACATCCGTATATCCGTGCATCCGTCAGATACAAAACCAAACCGAAGCGAAGCTCTCAGAGCCCACGAACCGAACTAACACAGTGCGCCGCGTTCTAGAACCAAGAACCAATAACCAGGCCCAGTGCGAACGAGGGACAAGGAGTGAAACATATCGAGGCTGAAAATAAATAAAGCGGAGGCATAAAAATTCCTCACATCGCTCGGTGTGCGGACAAAAAGCCTAAAATAAAACACAGCCAGTCGGCTGGCGGAGGTGCGAGACAAGAAATTAAATTGATAAAGCCTAAAAAGCCACGTTCCTAGGACCTGGACTTGGCCTGCTTCCAGGCCCAGAGACCGCAGACAGCGAGGACAGGGCCCGAGACCGAAGGCCCAAGACCCAAGACCCGCCGCTCCGCCGCTCCGCAGAAACTTGTCGCGCTGTTTGCTCTTCGCGGGCAATTATCGGGCGGATCGGGATCCGGGAATCTGGGAATTCGAGTGCGAATCCGAGTGTGCCAGTGTGTGTGCAGTGGGCAGAGTGTGTGTGTGTTCCGTGGCTGGTGTGGCAAATAGCTCAAAGCCACGAAATTGCTTTTATCGGAGCCCCGAAATCTCCCCAGACCCCACCGCCAACTGCCGAGAAATTAAAAACAAAAAGAGAAACTGTTGCGCTGAAGGGCCAGCAAAAAATATTAACCCGCCGGGCCTGGCCAGCAACACAGGCCAAACAAAAAACAAAAAACAAACAAACAAACCAGCGGCCAGCAAAAATGTATAATAAAAAATTACAGCAAGTGATCGTGCAGAAAATAGATCGATAAACCCAAACTCCAAACCCAGGCCGAACTCGAACCCCGAAAAGCTAAGCCAAAGCCCAAGAAAAAAAGAGACGAAAAACGCGGAGTATAAAAATAAATAAACGAGCGACGATCAGCGAGCGATCAAGGAGCTATAGCAGCTATATGTAGCATCTATAGCAGGAAGAGCACGTTTCTGTGTTTTTGTTTCAATTTCAATTGTGGAAATCGTAGAGGAAAAATTCGAACCGGTCGGTCCCCCCATCGCAGTCGGACTTGGAGTTGGAGTCGGAGTCGCCAGCAGAGGACCAAGAACCAAGAACGAACGAGCACCGAGCACCAAGAACCGATATTTATTAAACAAAGACAGAAATTAATTTCACGACTTTGTGCGGCACTGCATCCCGCCCTCGTCCCTCAGCCCTCCGCCCGCCGCCCTCCATGCCCCACTTGAACTTTGAGCCTGAGGTCTGGGCTTGAGCAGAGGCAACTAGGGATCGGGATCTTCGGCTCGCCGGCAAAATGTACGACATCAAGCGCCTGGAAGCGGGACAACAGAAACTACAGCACCAGCACCAGCAGCAGACACAACCACCACTGGGCCTGGGCCTACGCCAGGAGCAGCCGCAGCAGCAGCTCACCTGCAGCGTGATCGCAGCGCCCGAGCACCGGACCCATCCCAGCTCCAGTCCCTGTTCCAGTCCCAATCCCAGCGAGGCCACCCACATGACGCTGCTGACGTTGCGCCGGCGCCGGTCGCTGCAGCGGCGCGCCTGCCTGCTCAGCATTCTGGCCGCCTTCGTCTTTGGCATGGCGCTGGGCGTGGTCGTGCCCATGTTCGGCTTGCCCCACCACCCGGACACACAGGACACAGCGACAGACCTGCCAGCGGAGCCGCTGAGCAGCGGCAACTACCGCGTGGCGTTCATCAAGGAGGCTGCCGCTGCCGCCGCCGAGCTGAGTGCCGAGCAGGTCTTCCGCAACGCCTTCCACCTGGAGCAGGACAAGGATGCCCCCGACTCGATGGTGGTGAAGAAGCTGGACACCGACGACGGCAGCATCAAGGAGTTCCACGTGCAGCGCACGGCCAGCGGCAAGTACCGCAAGGGGCCGGAGCGGAGGCTCTCCAAGAAGCTGCCCGAGCGGCCGCATCAGCCGGAGACGCAGCGCTCGCCCGCGGTAACCCCCTCCTCGCCGGATCCCCTGCAGGCGGGCCTCATCGAGGAGGACGTCTTCTGGGGTCCCACGGTGGAGCGGGCTCTGCCCAAGGGCTTCGCCTCGCAGGATCAAGTCAGCTGGGAGCGCTTCGTGGGCGAGCAGGGGCGCGTGGTGCGCCTGGAGCAGGGATGCGGCCGCATGCAGAACCGCCTGGTGGTCTTCGCCGATGGCACCCGCGCCTGCGCCCGCTACCGCCAGAACACGGACCAGATCCAGGGCGAGATCTTCAGCTACTACCTGGGCCAGCTGCTCAACATCAGCAACCTGGCGCCCAGCGCGGCCACCGTGGTGGACACCAGCACGCCCAGCTGGGCGGCCGCCCTCGGGGACATCACACAGGCCCAGTGGAAGGAGCGCCGCCCGGTGGTGCTGACTCGCTGGCTGTCCGACCTGGAGCCGGCCGGCATTCCGCAGCCCTTCCAGCCGCTGGAGCGGCACCTCAACAAGCACGACGTCTGGAACCTGACGCGGCACCTGGGCCAGGAGGCAGAGCAGCCAGCGCAGGGACTGCTCAAGCGACTGGGGCCAGGCCCAGGGCCAGGACCAGCTGCCAGCTCGCCGGGCTTCGCTCATCAATCAAGCACGATTGAGGAGACAGGAACGCCGCTGGTGCAGCGGCTAATTGAATTGGCACAATGGTCCGACTTAATCGTCTTCGATTACCTGATCGCGAACCTGGATCGCGTGGTTAACAACCTGTACAACTTCCAGTGGAACGCCGACATCATGGCCGCGCCGGCGCACAACCTGGCCCGCCAGTCCGCCTCGCAGCTGCTCGTCTTCCTGGACAACGAGAGCGGCCTGCTTCACGGCTACCGGCTGCTGAAGAAGTACGAGGCCTACCACAGCCTCCTCCTGGACAACCTGTGCATCTTCCGGCGGCCCACGATCGAGGCTCTGCGCCGTCTGCGGGCGGCGGGTGCGGGGCGCCGCCTGAGGGAGCTGTTCGAGCGGACTACCAGCGCCGGGGTGCGGGATGTCCTGCCCTCGCTGCCGGACAAGTCGGTGAAGATCCTTGTGGAACGCATCGACCGCGTGCTGGGGCAGGTGCAGAAGTGCCAGGACAGCTAGTGGACCCTGCTCCGCTTCCCCAACCAACTCGACTGATAAGCTGTAAATACCGGAGAGCAGCAGTGGGTGCCTCATCATCATCTGGATCGGAGTTGGAGTGGCAGTAGTCAAGGGGTCAGGGGCGTGGGCAGGCTCAAACCCAAGGGATTTGTTATTAACCCATGATTCCATCTGTGTATCTTAAGAGATTCTTGAGTAATTGTCAAAGAAGAGACCCCCGCCTGCGCCCCTGCCCCGAGTAGATCCAAGTATTAAAGGGTGATCCACTGAGGGAGAAGCTTAACTAAATGCCTAACTTGTAAATGCCAGACTCTGTCCTTGAGTATTAAGCTTAGACCTAGCCCTAAATGTATCTGTGTAAACGTAAGGCCAGCTAGCATTAACAATGTGTGTGATATTTGTGTAAGGAACCAGCAGCCTAAGTAGATTTCATTTTACCTTTACAACCAATAAACAACAAATATACCGAACGAACCGAATGTCACTTTGAAATATGGAAAAGCATCCAACAGATGCAGATGCAGATGCAGATACACGAGTATCTGAGCACGCCTGCGCCTTGTGAGAACTTACATAGTCATGACAATAAATTGTCATTGATCTTTTTTTGCAGGTGAGATGGAGATGGAGTTGGAGTTGGAGTTGGAGTTGGAGCTGGAGCTCAGGCTGGAGTTGCAGTGCCCCGTCTGCTTCCCTCCATCCCGACATTTGTCAACTTGCCGCTGCCCCGATGGAACTTGCCACATAATGCAGGCTCCACTTCTAGATACTCGTACCACACTCACACAGAGCCACAAGTCGGAGTCTTCTGCTGCTTTTCATAATATCTTCATAAGCATTTGAGAGCTGCTGCGGCTGCTGCGGCTGCTGCTGCCTCTCTCGCTCTCCAGAGGCTCAAGTGCAGCAGGAGAAAGATGAAGCCGCCACAGCCAGAGCCAAAGCCAGAGCCAGAGCCAGTTCCAGATACTTTCCACTAACACACGCTCACCTGCCCATGCTGGGACCGAGATACACGCTCTCGTGGATACACAGACAACGTCTCCATCTCCCATCCCTCCGCTCCGTCCGCGTGTCTGACTTTAAGATTTAAGATCGCTGCTCATTAAGTGCGTCCGCGTGTCTCAGCGACAAGATGCTGAGAATCTCTTGCTCGCTCTCGCTCCCGCTACGCTTGCCCCGTCCCAGTCGCACGTTTTGCATCTGATTTTGCTGCGTATATTTTATTGGACACCAGAGTAGTTCACGTAAATAAAAATGAAATGCGCCAAGGCAAGTGAAGCGGCCAGTACACGCAGAGAAATGGGAGAAGCACAAGCACTGGGAGTATCTTAAGTTTTGCCAAAGAAATTGAGCTCAAATTAGAGCAGATGAAATGTGTAAGGAAAAGCGGAAGAGTCTTGGATTTTCATAAAGAAAACTAACTAATATGTCACATAGAATTGGTATCTTATTATTTATTATAAATCTTTTCAACGATCTAGAACTGATATTTTCTGTTCTTAACTTTCCTAAATAGGATAGAGTTCCCTTTACCATCCTAAGTAGGATAGGAATAAAGCCTTCACTATAAGGCAACTGTCAACAATATTTATCGGGTATTTAGATGAACATCTTTCAGTAACTTAAAAAGCCAACATATTACCCAGGAGGGACAATTCTTTTCCCAGTTACATTTATAGGCGACCTTTTGTTATTAATTTCTTTTCATTTTGCAATCTAAAAGATTGTTTCTTTATCCCCTGAGTTAGATCCCATCCATGGGCAGTTTTCTTGCTCTGTAGATGGAAATACCCCTGGTTAGGAGGAGCTGGGAAGTGGGTCTGAGGCCTGGACACTGCGGACTGGGGATAGTTATCCCCGTGTGCTAACTACCAAAAAATGTGGCTCGGCCGAGAGTTAATCAACTCACGCCTGAGCAGAGCACAGATATTTTGATAACCCGTTTCGGACGCGCCAGATAAAATATCTCCATTTCTCCCCAGAAGCTCCAACGCGTCGGGGGGACAGAGAAAGAGTAAGAGTTCTCTCGCTCTGGCGAGAGCTGCATAAAAAATCGTTCGGCTAGTTTAATAAATATATCAAATAACCTAAAGACGTGTTAGGGAACTTGTGACTTTAACACGTTCACAGAGACCCGGCCGCAAAACTCATTTTCGAATATCGTCTTACCTTTTCGGTTCGCTCCGGGCCGTACAATGTATCTTGCAGCGACTGGGGCTCGCTCTCTCATCTCGAAATGAAACCATAATAAAACAATATAATTGAGATGGACGGAAGAACGTACGAGTGGAGCGGCGATACCGAGGCATAGAGCAACCCGAGACTGTACAGGCCGCGGCGGGAGGAGATCGAGATCTGGTCGCCCACCAACCGAGTCTTTGTTTACAGTTTACACGGTTTATGGCCAAAACTGCAAACGCCAAACAAATGTGCCAACATCGACCGCGCAGCTTTATGAACTTATTAATACTGGCGAATGAAACCGAAACGCTTTATGGCCGCCTCATAAAATGCGCTCGAGGGCCCCATAAAACGTAATGCCACTAATGCTAATACCCCCACATCCATCCAATTGACGATCATGGAAAAGCCAGAACTGCGTAAAGGGATTCCTTCTGATCCAAATGTGGATTATATGAGCACTTAAACAGGGTCTAGTGAGGGAAGAATGGCTTCCATTGATCCGAGCCCCATGCAAACAGATCCTAAAACTTAATGGGGTCCGTAACTAATTCAGAGTAATAAATATTCTTTTGTCGAAATTGGTTCGGTTGTGGATATATTACGCACAACGAACTACATAAAAACGCAGGCTAGATTCTTGTGGAAATTGAAACGTATTAAGTTTGTATTGATAGCTTGAATTATGGCTATTCTTTTCTTCCTATTTTTGTTTACTATAGGAGTACTTTAGTGGAGATGGACAGCCAATAGCTGGGAAATCTGTGTATAACCATAAACTATGTCATAATTTTTGAGGATGAATAAGAGGCATGCCAAACGGGTCGAATTTAAAATCTAAGAAATATATAAGCAACAAGGGAAGTTTATAATACGATACTAGTTTGGCCCGATCGTTTTTGTGGCAGCTATAAGATATAGTGGTCTGATTTAAATAAAATTGAACATGTATTGCTATTATAAAATTCGAAGATTATGTATTTAATTCTAATCCAATATTTGTAAAACCAATATTATATCAAACAACCTACTAGGTAAAAAACTGAGAGACTAGTTTGGATAGTAACGGACAGACTGATAAAAATATAAAACACTGCCATGGTATACAAGTTTCAAGCTCTTTAAAGTCAGAATTGTCAATTAGTTTTCCCGTAAAAGACATATAAATTATAATCCATTGCTTTTCAATTGTTCCTTTTGCCTTTTATTTGGTAAAAAGTTTACTACATTTGTTTCTAAATGTGCTCTTCATGTTTTTAAGGCATTCCCGAAGATGTATTTATTTATATATATATAGATACTTGTTTTATATATATTTGTTTTAATTCTGCATTCGTACCTAATCACTTGATATTTAGCATTTTCGTTATGAGAATTATGACGTCACTGCCGAAAGCACATTTAGAATAGTTTGTGCTATTCTCTTACACTGATATGTTTCAATTATATTCCTAATTCCGTTTGATTTAAATACACTTTAAAGAGCTTCAAGCTTTAAACTTAGCCCTTTTTTCTTATATATCACTAATAGTTTGTTAAAAAAAAATATGACATCTCTGTTCTACAGTCAATGCTAGAGGTAAGCCCAAACAGAGCTTAAGGAAACCTTGCTAGGTGCTTATAAAAGTGTCCATACTTCAATATTTATTCCAGTTTTCATTATAGAATGCTTTAAAATACATAAGAGGTTTATCTCTATGGATGTTTATGAGTCTTAAAAGATAATAAGGTGCTCTAAGTACATTTAAAAGCGCAAATAATGGTGTACTACAAGATCCCAAACTGTGAAAGCAAAGATAGCACCAAGTGACCAAGTCACACACCGTTTGTTTGGTCAGTCCACATGATTAGCATATGGGATATCCTGCAGATTCCTGTACGAACTAATTTCCGACCATAAAAGTTTCAAGTTCGAGCCCATATATCTCGGCCGTATGTTGACTCGGGCCCGGCCAATACATCCTGGCTAGTTGCGCGGCAATCAAGTCGTTGCTTCAGTTTTCCTGACTGCCTGGCAGGGCAAACAAATCTGCCAGCTCGCCTGGTTGTTGTCTGGAGTCTGCGGCTCGGATTCTGCTGGCAGTTGGCGTGGTCGCTGTGTGTGCACAATAATTTGCATATTTGTATGCTCACCAGCGCAGGCACCAGCACAAGCGCCCAGAGTCCACTGTGTGGCAGTGGCATGGCAGGGCCTGGCTGGCATGGTATATGGAGTCGGGCCGCGTTGTTGCATGCAATATTTTCTCGTGTTGTGTGTGTTTACTCTTTTCGCTTTTATTTAATGTCCGCACTGCCTCTCAGCAACTTGTAGCAGTTGCCGATGCCGTTGCGCCGCTGCGTTGGCCATTGCTGCGTTTACAGCGAAAATTCTAAACAAATTGCTTCCGCACCTGCAGCTACGTAAGAGGTATACGAATATGTATAAAAAATCAATGCATCGGCGACCTGGCATCACAGGGAGGCCGAGGCAGCGGCAGTGGTAGTGGCAGAGGCAGGGCCAGCAGTGGCACAGTCAACTCCTTTGTGGTCCACATAATGGGAGACATTGTGCCGCGGCAACACCTTGCTCCGCCATCAAAATAAAACATTTTCCACTCGTGCAGAGAAAGCCCAGAGCAGGGCGAATCGAATCGAACTGAATCACATCATATCGTAATCATAATCCTGACAAAGGTCCCGAACAATGACCAAGGAAAGGGAGAGTTCTGAGTCGAATCGCTTGGCTTTTCTTCTCGGCTAAGTGCAGCCCTTGGGGGCATGGGCATGGGCATGGGCATGGGCCTGGGCAGGGGGAAAATTATATGGAAAAAGGTTTCCAGCTGAAATTTATGGTCGGCACTTTTTGGGATCTGATGAAAAACCTTCTTTCATTTTACACCTGAAAAACAGAATAATATCGGGAGGAGAGCGCGATGCTTAACTGCCTTTTCTCGGGAGTCTCCTCTTGTTAACATTGGCTCGGAAAAGAAGAAAGAGATGAGCGGGCTGGATAGTCCGCAGTCCCTCCGATAGGCAAATAGTCTGATAGTCTGATAGCCCGCCGATAGGGAGCACACTCTGCTCTTCCAGCTAAAACATAACTTTTGATTTTAGTCTGGAGTCACTTAACGATTTCGCTGATTAATTTAACAAAGCTGGTCAATGATTCTGTCGTTTTGACATTGACGAAGTGCCGAAATTTGTCTGGGTTTGTTCTGATCTATCTGACACGGCATCATTGGCATTGGCTATGCTCCGACTCGCTCGCTCTATCTATCTGCATCTCGGGGGTAACCTGTTTTCGTGGTCTCCGGACTGCGGACTCCGGGCTCCCTTTGTGTGGCTGCTCTCTCGCTTTTTTTCGGCCGAATCAGGTGAAGTGAGTTGATTGATTGCGCTAATTTATAACGACAATGGGTCAGATCGCACATGGGACCTTTGAGCTTCATCCCAGCAGCCAGCGGAGAGCCACGACGCGGCCTGCTGGAAACCATTAAACATGGCCCGGGCCCGGCTTCTGCCTGCCCGACTGCCTGCCTGCCTGACTGCCTGCCTGGCTTGATGATGATGATGCGAGCGGCCCGCTGATGAATGAATCTTTTCAATTTGGAAATTTTCAAACAAATTTGTCAAAAACGCACAAGAAAGGGAGGGAAAAGGGAGAGAGAGGGCGCGAGCGAGAGTTATGCAAACTAATGAAAATGAACTTCAAGTTCGTTGCCCAAGTCTTTTGTTCTTCCACATGCATTTTCCTAGTTAATTGCTCGTGATTGAATTATAAATGCATGCAACCCTCCTCCGAGCTAATGTGCAACATAATAATACGATTCGGCTGCCCATCTAACCGCATCAGACATGCCTTGCCCCAAATCTGAGGCAATCTCTCGGCGTCTCGGCTCGCATCAGTTCAGAGAAACCATTGGAATACCATAAATTATAAAGCCTACGAGCCGAACTAGTCTTAGAAGGAAAGCGGCTTGAGTTCTCGAAGCCCCGAACACCGAACCCCGAGCCCCGAAAAAAATGGAAACTCAAAACTCAAAACTGAAAACGCTCGGCTGCTGCAGAGCGGAGACAAGCTTTAACACCTCGGCTCAAGTCAAGCATTTGTTGTTAAACAAAGACGAAGAGGGTCAACTACGGACGCAGACGAGTTTAAGGCAGTCCCAACGG
This sequence comes from Drosophila baimaii, assembly GCA_018874675.1. Classification (NCBI taxonomy): domain Eukaryota; kingdom Metazoa; phylum Arthropoda; class Insecta; order Diptera; family Drosophilidae; genus Drosophila; species Drosophila baimaii. Next base: position 41,232 of record JAEIIU010051849.1, read on the forward strand.
GGAGCGCGGGGAGATGGAGGAGAAACAAATTAACAGACACCTGAAAATGGGCTCGAGACACCATCACAACACAACGGAACGTTTAAGATATGCGGGCTCTCAGCTCTCAGCTCTCGGCTCGCAGCTCGGTCTGCTTTTGGAAAACCATTTCTCGAATAATTAAAACCCGAAGCCATCAAATGAAGACAAAGAGTCGATTAGTGATCTGTGCAAATGCATATGACGGAGCAGAGGCGTGGCCAGCCCCATAAAACCGACTCCGGATAGATGAAGTCCGTGTTAGGGAAAATTCCCAATCCCGCGCTCCCTCGGGATGCCAGCTGAAGCAACCAGGTCTCCCGACCCCCCGCCGATCTGGAGCTGTTGGCTGCTCTTTCAATTACAATCAGCGATCATGGATCTGTTTAATTAGTTGTTTGGGTCGCACCCCAATCCATGTAATTGACTGCCGCCGAGTGGCTGACCTTCAAGCCGAGCAGCAACAATTGCCATCGCGCCCCCCGATCTGCATAATGAAAAGTTATAGATTGTTTATGATAGATTTTGAGCCAGAGATTGAGATACGTTCTTGGGTAATTACAAGCACTCCTCGCCCCGTCCCGCGCAGCGGCGACAAAAGCCCCGTAATTGCATTGGCCAATGAACGATGTTAGCCTTAATGTTCGCTTTAACGTCTTTTATTGCATGTTAGCTGACTTGGGTCACTAAAATAATTCACACAGCAGGTACAGTGGGGGCTGGTCGTTGGATAACAAGTTTTTGGGCATTTGCGTGCTTGAAGTTACTTAATTACATTAAATAAAGTTGTTTGTTTGCAGGCAACAACTCCCTAATTCAGTTTATATATAAAGCAAAAAGTGGGGTAGGGTTAAGGGGTACATTCGGCAACTATCGGTCTTTATTTTTATAACTGTATAACTTGCATAGGAAATAAGTAAAGGGAACAGTGCCTTTTTTACTCACCATTAATATTTTCTTATGTTAGATTCCTATAAAGTTCTGTTAAACTTGCTTAAATATTTAATTGATGAAACAAAGCCCTCTCTGAAAAAGTTATACAGTCTAAAGATCGGTTTTTATATTGATTTCTAAGGTGTATGTTATTAATCCTATCTTTATTATGATATACAGGGCTATTTTCAAGACCCAGAAGATACCTTAAAGGAAGAGGCATAGATTTCTTTATACTCTAACAAGTCTTAAAATTTAACAAATAAATTAATTTAAGGGAGAATGGCCCAATCAGGCTGGTAATTCTCAGAAGCCAGCTTATTTAGAGTTGAAAATAAAGTTCGACTTTATGGTCAGCACCTTTCTTAGGTCTGTTTACTGTAATGCAAAATATATCTGAACGATTCCGTTTTTAGCTCGGATTTTCTCACAAACACACACATCTGTGGCGCTGGCACTGGCGCCGCTCGGCCGACGATTCCGTGTTCCAGTTGCAGTTGCAGTTCCAGTTTCGCATGGCTCCGAGATTCGCGTGGGCGATCACCACTGTGTGCAGTCGGTGGCCCGACCCCTGGCCCCCCGTATAACCTCTCTGCCCCCCTTCCACAACCCCATAAGTTCTAATTGAGTCGCTCAACTCTGGCAAATGCAAATTTCGCGCGGCAAAGTGGCTGAGAGTAACCTTCGAACAATGCCCGATCGATTTATCACATCGCAAAGATACCAGATCCCAAAGAGAGGTCGCCGATCCAATAATGAGAAGAAACCACCGCCTCGTATCTGTATCTTGCGCGACGCGTATCTCGTATCTGTGCATCTCGCGGCGAGTGTGGATATATAAATATTTCTTTGTGTGGATATTTCTTTGTTACTTTGTATCTGTGGTTAACTTTCATTAGCTTTCTAATGTTTGTCACTGCCACAGCTCCAGCCCCTGCTCCAGCCCCAGCTCCAACTCATTTCATTTTACTGTCACTCAAATCTTTATAAGATTTTCCTCTTTCTTCGAGTTCTGCTTAGCGGTTCTTTCGGCTCGGCCTATTGTAAATATATTTTTCCATTATTTTCCATTAGTTTTCACTCGTTTGTTACATTCCCTCGCCGTCTGCCCGCCCCGCCATGCCCTGCCCTGCCCTGCCCTGCCCCTCTCCATACACACATGTGTGTATATATGGTATGGTATCTCCTTCTCTCCGTTTGTGCCGGAGCCTGTTTTTGTTGGATTTGGCTGTGTTTGTTGTCCGTTGTTTGGTGTTTGGTGTTGGCGTGGTCGTTACACAGGTTGTTGGTGTTGCCCTCGCGTGGTTGTTGCTGTTGCATATTGGTTATTATCTTCGAAGCGCATCGCTGCGGTGCGTTTACCGATGCCGTCTGCCAGCCCCTTGTGCGTATTCGGCCCAGAGTGGACCGAAGTGCACTGAGAGAATTTGCAGCGAGAGAGTCAGCCAAAGGGAAGATTTTTGTTATTATTCCTATCTTTATAACACAAAATATGTTTTCTTATATATTTTATTTATTTATTTATATTTGTTGACATAGATTTACTTGAGACTAACAATCTAATTAAAGGTCTTAATTATAATTAAAGCTTAGCATAATTATACTCATTATTGTTATTCTTAGCAACTATTAGGGTAGTCATTGATTTATTAAATAATAATTAGATAAGTTATACACCGTTTAAGATACAGAAGTAAACAGAAAGGTGTTGGCAGTTGCAGGTTACCCTATCAAAAAAATGATTTAAATATTAAAAAATGTCTTAGCTGTTAGTACACTTAAAAATTAGTAATTTAATGACTTAGATCATAATAATAATTAAGAAATGAATGTACATAGTGACTTGGTACATGCCGAAGCCAAGAAATACTATTTCAAGTTCGTCGCCTAAGTCTTTTGTTTCCCGAGCTAAATTTCCCTTCCTTAATGCTCATGTTCTCTGAGTAAATAAACCAATAGAAACTAATAATAGTTGCTGACCTAATCAGAAAGCAATTGTGTTACCAAGACCACTCCTTTTGTCTCGGAGGTTTCGTGTTTTGCTGTTTTCGAAGGTAGCTTTTAGTATGCTATTTCTTTCAGAAAGTTGTAACTTTATACTTTTGTTTTTAGTTTAGATATTTCATTATTATTCCCTTATTTATTTTAAAGAATTCTATACAATCAATGTAAATAATTTTCTCTGTGCAGCCTCCAAGTCCCTGGCTGAGTGACGGAATGATGTTAACACAAAACCAGTTTCATTGACAATACATGGATGATGCGGCGGCTGCAGCCCCTCTTATTCTTTGCCTCTCTTTTTTTCGGAGTTTTCGCTGCCTTTTTTGATGGATGGTTGACAAAAGGCAGAGCGCAGATCGCCGGTTTATATGTCTTGTTTGATTTGAGCACACACACACACACACACACACGCACACACTCAGGCAAGCACAGATACAGATGCAGGCAACTGTCATTGTCGCTGTCAAATCGCGTTAATATCACTGAGCTGTCAAATTACAGAGACCGCCGGGTCCAAATGTTTGACCAGCCTGGTAACTCAATTAAAATGTTATTCATGAGCCAATGGAAGGAAGGGCGCCATAATAATAATATTTACAAAAATGTTTAAGGAATATTTCATGCAAAACCTATCTTAAAAGAAAAAAATATTTGTATCTGGAAGCTGAAATATTACAAGTTCTAGGTATCAACAACTGGAATAGTTATTATTTAAATATAGTATTTAATAGATATATATATAATAGATCTGTAACTGCCAATAATGCCACCATATTAACCCATTTTACAACCCAAAATTTCGGTATTTCCCCACTCACTGATTGGTCTATTTGGCCAACAAAGGGTGGCCGAAATAGCCGTCCGGTTTTCGTTAATTATTCCCCGCTTTTGGCCATCTTTGCCAGCGATCTGGCCGCGGCCATCGGATTGGCGGAGAGTGGAACTGTTCTAGACTTAATTACTTCATTACGGCCCAAGTCGCGACTTGGCCGGGCTGTGGCCAATGCATTTGGGCCGGCTCAAAAGCCGTTAATATTGGTAACTCTACACCGAAGTCCGGACGCAGTGCGCACTGCGAGCAGACGCTCGAAAGTTCACCAGGTACGTGTTGGCAATTAAAATCGAGTGGAAATAAATAAAGGCAAAACCAATTTAGAACACACACAAAGCTCACATTTCCTCGCAGCCTCGAAAAGGTGTCGAAAGTTCAAGCTGTTTGTGTTGTCAGTTTTTATAGGCCGGGGCCTGAAGGCCTGGCCAAAAGGGGAAGAGCAGGAATGCCGAGTGCAATAAATCTTTTAACGACAGTTGATCATCTGCCGCTCTAGCACTTGACTTTACCTCGCGGTTCATTGGATTCCAAAGAGTCTGAGTATGAGTCCGAGTCCGAGTCGGAATAGGAGTAGGAGTCGGAGTCGAAGACGCTGTCGCAGTCGGAGCTGTGGCGAGGTCAGGGGAAAGGCAGCAGAGGGCAGGGGGCATAGCTAATCTTGGGCACTGAAATCTCCCCGGCATCCTCCTCTCTCCGCAAACGTTTGCCCCAGTTACCCCGACCCCCATTTGTTTGTTTGTTCATAAAATTATGTAAATCAGCCTGGGATCATTTGGTTGCCTGTGATTAATTGCAGGTCGAGAGAGGGACCCCGATCCCTGGCCCGGCTAGGCGTCAGTCCCCGACCAGATAACGATTCGTTTTATTTACGATATTTATTTATTTATTTTCCCTCGCGTCTTGTTAGCATTTTGTTTCCGAAGGGGTCCCAGGGCATTAGCGCGAGGAGTGAGCGGAGGGCGATAAGCTAATTCTAATTCTAATTCCCCGCCCGTCCTAATGCGTTTATAATTAACGCACTGCCCCGCGCCCACCCAACAGAACACTCTAACCACCGACCACCGACCACTGACCACTGGCTCTAGCCCAGACACTAGCCACTAGCCACTGTGGGGCGTGCCGAGGCATCAGGCACACACGCCCGCCAGTTGCCAGTTGCAGGCACTGCTACTCGCAGCAGCAGCAGCAGCAGAAATTGCAGCAACTGCAATCTCCAGGCCACACAGTAGCGCTCTGTGATCGCTGCTCGGTGTTTGATTACCGAGAGTTTGGCGAAAAGGCGTAGAAGTAGCGTAGGGGCTAGGTCAGCGTAGGTAATACTCTTTAGTGAATTTTAAATTAGACGAAAATATAAAAATAGTTTCTAAAGAAAGGGAAAACTTTTCTCTCCTGATTTTAAGATATTTATAATGGTTATTTTAACATTGAAAGAGTTTAAATGAATTAAAAACTTAAAGGAGAACCTGGTCTCTTCTCTTAAGAAGTCACTGAAAATTGTATATAATACATTTCACTTCAGAATGATTATGGTTTACTTAAAAAATATTTGTTTAACTTTTGTCTTGGCTATTTAATATTCTAGGTGTTTAAAAAAGACAAATAGACTTACATATCTGCCCTGAAAGATTTCAAGTATATTTAAAATCATGAGAAGGAAAAGAAAGAATTTAGATCATTTCTAAAGGGGTTTTAACAAACATGTTCATGTTCGGAAATGTTATAATCACTTTCCGATACATTTGTTGAATTTTAAATAAAGTCCCCAATTTAAAATATTAACATTAGTTCCGGAAATAAATTAAAAGTGAAAGGATGATTTTCTCAAGCTTTTGGAGCGTAGTTAAAGCATCTGCCAGTCATAAGATAAAAGAAATCTAATGGTTTTATGTATCTTCTAGTTGTACCAATGTAATATTGTTAATGAAAACTCTTTATAAACTATACAAGTGAAGGTATTTGTTCTTCTTATTAGCCGAAGGTTTCATAGCTTTTCCATTAGATTTAAGTTTTTAAAATCCAAGTCTACTTTCTGTCACATTATTATTATTATTATTATTATTATTATTCTTGTTCTGTAGCCAGTTCCAACAATATATACTTGATTTCTTACAAATTCATTCCCCAAATCAATCCTTATTAAAGACAAGCGCTATGTCCAAATCAGTGTATCCTCTGCAAGGGTATTCTAAATTTGCCAACTATTTCATTTTGGCAACTTTTCTGGCCGAAGCTTTTGCGCCCGACTTTGGAGCCAAGTTCGGGCCTGGGCTTGAGTTTGAGTTTGAGAGATATGCCTGCCGCTGTTCGTGGTTCTTATGGTCACGTCGTCTTGTCTTACTTGCGTGAACATGCCCCCGACACCGACACCAGCCCCCAGCCCCCAGCCCCGTGTCCCGTGCTCCGCCCGTGAACCCTGTGCCGCTCCTGAACGCGGACTCGAGCGTGGAGCGCGTGTAAACGCAGTAGCCGCAGATCGTCGTGTTGGGTGTTCGATTAACAATATTTGCGACGTGCACACGGCCGGCCAGATACATGCGTATCTGCGGGATCTAGCTGAGATATTTCGGGGATGGCCTTATCCACAGCCCGAATCTGGGGACGCGTGATTTGCATATTTTTGGGGCCGAAATTAATTTCAATTTAGCACTGAGACCAGGCCGAACTCTGGCCTTAAGCTTAATGATCAATTAAATTAAATATAAATATCATTTGGCGTCTCTTTCTCCTCCCAAAAAAAAAAACAACAAGAAAAAAACTTGTTGCTGTCCCAATAAATATGAAAAGTCACGAGTTGCCGGCAGCCGAAGGAAAACAAAAGTAAAAAAGGAGAAATACCCGAACAATATATATAAAGATTTGACCCGCCGACCAAACCAGTTGCCACCACTCACGGGGGACGGGGAACGGGGACCGAGGGGGGGCTCCGATCGGGCGGGGGCTGCCGAGATTGCCGGGCTTATTAAGCAATGAAATATAATGCATGGCACAGAGATTTATCATACACATCCAACTGATGCCAGCTGCTGCAAAATGTAAAATGCAACTGCTGCCGCGACTGCGACTGCGAGTGCCTTTTGTTTCTCCGCGGCCCACGCAGTCGGAGATTGCAAATATTCGATTTGGCGAACCGAAATGGTAATGGGGAAATCGATGGAGTTGTAAGCCTTTCAGCCTCTCAGCCTTTCCAGACGCCTTTTTCCTCCGCCAGCAGGACGGTGGCAGAAATCGAAGAAAGCTTCCCCGCAACGGTTGACATTTGTGGCAGCAGTCAGCCGGTCGCCGTAATTGAGCGAAGGTGAAACTGCGACTCCGACGCCGACTCCGACTGCGAATGGATATGATCCCGATCCCCCGAGGCTCCAATCAGAGAGATTTCCCTCCATTAACACCCAATCGCCTTCGTCTGGCGTAACTTATTTGACTGTGTCGCGCCGGGATCGGGGGATCGTCAGATCGGGGTCTAAGGTTTTTCAGGGCAGCAACCCAAGCTGCTTCATGTGGGGAAAATATTTTAGATATTTTCAAACAAGTAATAACAAACCTACATAGCTCCGAAAAAGGAAATATTTAAATTCTTCTTTGCTTGTTTCTTGCTTTAAACTTAAATGTGACAATGCTGGTTACTTATCCGAGTTGTATTAACTAGATTTAAGTCATGACTACTGGTTGGCTTTATTCATTTGTAGCGAAGAGAGGGAATTATTTTTTCGAGTGCCTATTACATGTGACTACTGATGCTGTTGGTGCTGATCAAAAAAAGTACACGCTCTTATTTTATTTCTAAGAAACCCTCTGCTTAGATTGTCACAACTACTTCGAATTTTTCAGCTATGTTAAAATTTTACTACTCATTGAGAGTTATGTATATTATTCGTAATATGTATTTTTAAGCCATATTTAAGCTGGCTAAAAATATACAATAATAACTTTAGAGATTTAGAGAAGAAAAGTTATACTTTATGGTATTCAATCTAGTCTTGGGTGGCTCAATAGTGAGTGATCGAGTTGTTAACCAAATGAAGCGAGAGACTAACTCATTTTTCTTTTTCAATCCTATTCATATTTGCTCAGTTATCAAAATTATTACCGATTTATCCATTTATCTCTTACTAATCCCCACGAAAATTTGCAAATTCGTTTTGTCAAACTGCATTTATTAAATAACAAATATACTTAAAAATGTGGTAGCCTCTTACAGCCTCTTAATTGAATTTCCTAATAAAAATAATAATAAATAAATAATAAAGAATATATTGTATAATAAATGCAATAAAATAAATAATTTCCTCCCCATTTCTCCAAGTGTGGCCTTTTCCACTCTCCACTCCTCGATGTCTGTGGATGGCATGATCTAAGCTGGAATTATGAGCTTCGCCCAGACACAGCCGCAATTGCCGCTGCGATTGTTAACAAATGCGTAATGCATGTCCTCAGCAGCTTGATTTGCATATGCAAGAGGCAGCCCCTCCAGCCGCAGCCACTCCAGCGGCAGTGACTCACAGTCCGCCTGCGCCGCCACCGCCGCTGCCACCTCCTCGATTTGTACTCCTCCCAGGCCTCTATGCTGGCCTGTCTGTGTGTCACTGTGACAGATCTTGCTCCTCCCGCCGCTCGCCTCGCCCTGCCCCGCGAGCGAGGCTTACGCACTTCATAATTCAATCAAGCTCAAATGTTTCGCAATCCCACACAGAAGGAATTTATTGTACAACTCACAATTTTTCAATTGCATTTCGGGAGACAAGCGGAGAACCAGGCCCAGGGAGGCACTGGGGAAAAGCAGTGTTACTTATTTAATACTATTATTATATAGTAATATTAAATATATTTGAAAGGTATACTATCTCAGGGGTACTATGTTTTTATATTATCATATTTGATATTTTATTTCATATATGACTTCTATATTTGTGTTTTCTTTAAATCAAACTTAACTTTCATTATATTGATAAGATATATACAATAAATTAGTACAAATTTAGATAATAAATCCATAGGTATTCGGAAAGAACAATTTAATATCCTTCTTATTTTAAGAAATACCAAAAGATCATACATTCATGGGTAATAAGTTCGCGTTGTAAATCTTTATAGTTACTTAACTTTATTTTTGGAAGCACCTATTTCTAGTCCCATTGTAATGTCCTCTTTGAAAAGGGCTTTTACTTAATATAATATCGATGGCTATATTTTAAGCCTATACAGATTAATTTATAAATAAAATTTTAGAAATATATACCACCTTTTCATCCTCCCTTGGAAATGCCTTGCTTTTCGCATTCTCCGCTTTAAGAAAGTCTGTTATTTAATATAAAATCAATGGCTAAGTTTTTAAGCATTGCCTTCTTTCCTTTCCTTAGAACTCTATGGCCCTAAAATGCAATATTGACTTCAATTTAGAAACAAGACCTAATAGTAAGGGATACAACTTCTTCATAGTTTTATTAACATTTCTCTGGTACTCAGTTCATTATGTTGCACGTATAAATGATCCTCATTTCTCCCAGTGCACTCCCAGGCCCAGTTGCACGTCGATTCGGACTGACTGTCAGTGTGTCTGGGCCAGGTTGTCTGTCTCGGCCTTTTGTGCATTTCCTCACTGACGCAGCTGCACTGGATCTGTGGACTGTGGACCGTGGAGCGTGGACTGTGCCGTGCTGCCAGGGCTCCTCCGAGCCCTCTCCCGGCTCTGGGCTCAGAGATCTAGGCTCGCAGCTTGCCAATGTTTCTATTTCATGCACATTGACAGTTGTTCGGCTTGTTGTTGCTGTCGTTGTCGTTGTAGTTGTCGTTGCTGTTTGGCTGTTTGTTGTTTGCTGTTTGCTGTTTGCTGTTGCCTGTTGCCTGTTGCCAGCATGAAATTGTTAACAACATTTGTTAGCTGCCCCGGCCGACCACACTGCGTGCAGTCGTCGACTGAGTATGAGGCTCGCTTTTGGCCAAGTCGCCTGCTGCCTGACTTCACTTCATATTGACAATGAAAGCCTCGGCTACCTCAAATGCCGCATTTTGTTGCCCTGGTTGATAGTTGATAGTTGACCACACTGACAGGTTAGCAACAAAACGCTCGTACTCGTACTCGTACCCGTACGCGATCTCGTACTCCAACTCCGACTCGAACTCGATCGAAAATGCCGAGATTTGATTTGAAAATTCCAGCGCCAGCCGAGGCAATAAACATTTTTCGCTTACTTTTCCTCTGTTCGCCATTTGCGACATTTCTGTAATTGATTTTTGCCTCAAAATTTTGTTATTCGATTTTCAGTTTCTGCTGGTTTCTAGCGCTTTTATGACTTTTTATGGGCCTTAGTTATGGCATTGATTTATTTATGTGCATTTAAAGCGCGCTCTCAGTTCCGCAAACTGGAGCAGGCTGGCGCTGGCGCTGGCGCAAAATTTTCATTTCAACTCGAGTGATTTCTGTTTGGCATTCCCTTGAGCGAGGCAAGTCCACTTGCAGTTTGACTTGTCATCGCGGGACCTGCTTCTGTGGGAATCGCATCCACATGGCGGAGGACAACAGCTCCATCCATCTGCATCCCGGCATCCCGGCATCCCGGCATCCTCAGCCCCAGCGCGACTAGGCGCAAACATTTGCCGAGCAATTTGTAACTCCGAATTGAGACTGCGTTGCGACGGCCACCAAGACCAATTGCAGTTGCACCAAAAGCTGTGAGGCGTCTCGGCCACAGACTGCGGATTTGCATGCGCATTTTATGGGTTTTTTTTCGGGGATTGTTGGCTTTTCAACGGCCTGCAAACTGCGGCAATCAATCAACATGGCATCGGGAAAGTGGCTGCCGCCATTCGCAACCTGCTGCCAGTCGAGAGGGGTCAGAGCAGCACGATCATATATCAATAAATAAATTAAAAAAGTATATATTTTTCAGCTTCCACTTGAGGCTAGAGGCAGCCACTGGTGTCGGTGAAGGCTAAATACTATTTCTTAGCCTTCGTCTTAAACTAATTTTGGCTTAAAATTTAAAAATCTAAAGAAAATGTAAAAAAATACCCGGCATTGAACCCGTCATTGAACCTACAGCATGAGTTCTTCCTTTGCACTACAGTATTCCTTGAATTAAGTTGGCCCGAGTTTCATTTCGATAACTTGAGAAAATTCTGTGAGTTTACACTTTCTGGTTTTCCTGTGAGAGGAAAATTGGCTTTCTACGTTCATATTTTACCGAAAAAGAAAGCATTAAAGAAGGAGTCGGGAGGAATTAAGAATGTCAAATAATTTGGATATATCGACACTGAATTAACGCAAAGCCCGATATATACATAGATTTATATCGATTTCAAACTGCGATATATTTGTCATAAATTTACATTCTGTTTGTCATGTCGGAGGTTAGTTTTAAAGACATTTAAGTATAATCGGTAATAAAGAAAAATAAATAACAAATTTGGAATATTTGTTCCGATATTTTAAAATTAGTTTTTTGTATTTCCCAATTTGATATATCACATTTTAAGATATTTATACCCTTGCAGGGTATTATAATTTAAGTCAGAAGTTTGCAAGGCAGTGAAGGAGTCACTTCCGATCCTATAAAGTGTATATATTCTTGATCAGCATCAACAGCCGAGACGATCTAGCCATGTCCGTCCGTCTGTCCGTCCGTCCGTCTGTCCGTTTCTACGCAAATTAGTCTCTCAGCTCTAAAGGTTTTTGAATGAAACTTTGCACATAGTCTTCTATATACTCTCACTGCTATATATGTAGGAACGGGCCGGATCGGACGACTATATCATATAGCTGCCATAGGAACGATCGAAAAATTAAAAAAAAAAATTCTAACTTTGCCAATTTGGAATATTTTTTCATTAAATTTAAGATACGTTGATTTTGGATTATTTTGGAAGTTCGGTTTTAGTTTTATAAAAATCGGACAACTATATCCTATAGCTGCCATAGAAACGAAATGGAAAACTTGGCATATTTTCGCATATTTTCAAGATATTCGAATGAAACTTTATTTGTGGTTTTATAATATAATTATAGCCACCTCCATAAATTTCATTGAAATCGGACCAAGATATCATATAGCTGCCATAGGAAAGGTCGGTCTAAATTTATA